>JAQZBX010049706.1:0-19851 GCA_029593785.1 Cabassous unicinctus
AAGAACAAACAAAAATAAGGAGGAATGTAACTATGGACCAAAGTAGACATTATAATACTAGCATTTGGAACATTGATATAAAGACAGTGGTCACCAGAGGTTCTGAGGGGAGGTAAAGGGAATAATAGGCATAACATGTGGCATTTTTGAGACATATCTGCATGATATTGCATTGACAGATACAAGCCATTACCAATTTTGTTCAAACCTATAAAAATGTGCAGTGCAAAGTGTAAAATTTAATGTGAACTATAGACCATGCTTAGTAGCAATGCTTTAATACATGTTCATCAATTGTAGCGAATGAACCACACTAATGAAATATGTTAGTGGGGGCAAAGTGTGGGGATAGGTGGGGTAGTTATATGGAAAACCCGATTATTTTGGATGTAACATGTATGTAATTTACTGTTATTTTAAAAATAAAGAATAAATTTAAAAAGATCTATTCATATAAGAAAAATATCTTTTAAATTTTTTGAAGTATATCATTCTTACATGAACATCCATAAACAATAAGTGTATACTAAAAGTTGTGAACTTACAAAATAACCTTTATAACATTGTACAGGGTTCCCATACATCAGTCTGCCACCAACACTTTGCATAGTTGCAAGACATTTGCTACAAATTATGAAAGAATATCGTAAAAATCTTACTACTAACTGTGGTCCATATCTTACATTTGGTGTATTTTTCCCCAACCCACCCAATTATTATTATTTTCTAATATATTTTTTATTACAGAAGTTGTGAACTTACAAAACAATCATCCATATGTGTAGAATTCCCATAAAACATCCCCTCACCAACAACTATACCGGGGTGGAACATTTTTTACAAATTATGAGATTATATCATCAGACTATTACCACCAACTATGGCCCATAGTGTTAATTTGGAACACTTTTTCCATACTCCCTCTCTATCAACACAGTACTTCTTTGGCATAGATGCATGAATAATAAAGTATTGCTGTTAACAATAGTCCATAGCAATTTCTTTTTAATTCAGAGAGCTTTTATACATAGAGTGCTTATGAAGATCAGAAAATGACAGGGTCTAGCCTAAATGGAATTTACTATCTAGAAAATTAAGATGATGGTCATTTAGTGTCTAATCTACAGATAAACCCTTATATTTACTTGTATTAATTTTGGGAGTGGAGGTTTGTGGAAAAATTCATGTTTCATTACTGAACATGGGTATCCTAAAATGTTTAAAAACCTAAATTTAGAACAGAATATATGTAAAATACTTTAACCTGAGATCAATAATCTTCTTTTGCAAAGTTTCAGTAGGAAATATTTTGGGTTTTGCAGGCCAGAGATCTCCATGGCATTGAAGCAACTAAATAATTGTGGCATGAATGCAAGAAGAGGCAAGTCTTAAGTGAATGGGCTTGCATGTCTTTCAGTAACAGCATATTTAGAAGAGATAAAGGGCCAGAAATGTCCTCATGGTTGTAATTTAGATTAGAATCCAATCTTAATGAAATAGTGTCTTAATAATGTCAAAATCAAGATATGGTTATTTACTTATGATTCCCCAATTAGAACAAAAGCAGTTGTTTTAGTACAACCAAGAATGATGAACTATAACTCTGAAATGTTTGAGTCATGAGTGTCTTTCAATGGCCCCATCTCTGAGATGAGGCTTCCCCTCCTGCCAGAAGCCTTTCCATGGGCTTTCCATGTCCCTGTTCTCAGACTGGATGTGAAGGGGTTCAGCATGGTGGTGACTGTGGAGAAATTCACTGAAGACACCTGAACTGTCCTAGAAGATATTGTGGCTGCAGAATTCAGGTGGATGTGAAGGCATGTGCCATAGAAGGGGCAGGCAACCAAGAGATGAATAGGATTTATAATTAAATTGTATTTAGTTATTGTAATTCAGGAAATTTATAATCTCCCTAGCTGGGAAAACTCTTAGAATAGAAAAGACAATAGCAGAGTTGGAGATAAATATTCCAGATAAGTGAATCACAGCCAGCAGGCCAGTTCTAAAATACATTGTTATTTTACTGAAGAGAGTATTGGAACAGTTGAGCTTTATTTCTTCAGGAAGTTCATATAAATAGTGAAGAATTTAAATTACTTAAAAGAAAGAAAGCAATGACAGATAAATTTTCAGGCAGTTCCCCCAGCTCTCAGACAATGAAGATCAGGAGAAGGAACTGAACAAAGTGCTTGGGTTCCTCATAACAGTGTAGTGTAAGATAGCCATGAAGAGGTCATGTACCATCAAGATCAGGAGTTACATTTCCAAAAGTACAACAATATTGAAAATTTGGCTTATACACCCAACATAGGTAATGCTAGATATTCCACAGCATCTCAGAGAAAGTGGTGGAGGTGAAAAAGTTGTCACAAAATGACAAGTTGGAGAGGAAAAAAAATGAACATAAGCATGGGAATTGGGATTCTGAGCTGATGGCCAGGGTGACGAACAGGTTTCCAGTGGAGGTAACCCAATACATGGACAGGGATAGAACAAAGAGAAAGATATGAGTATCTGGCTTCTCAGAAAGTCCTATGGGAAGAAATACTGGAAGCCATGTTTGGCTTCCTGATTCCATGTAAAGCAAGGGTCTGCAAAAGTGAAGAAGAAGCAATAGCAAATGAATGTCCCATAGCCAAGGTTAGCCTATGTTTAGTATGTATATAGAACTTACTCCTTTTTACTACTAAATAGTATTCCCAGGTTTGGAGATATCATATTGTGTTAATCCATTCATTGTTATTGGGCATTGAAAGTGTTTCTTTATGTGGATATTATGCCAATTCATAGAGACAGAAACTAGATTAAGATATGAGGATGGGGGAGAGGAAATCGGGAGTTATTATTAATAGATAAGAATTTCTGGTTTGAGGTATGAAAATATTTTAGTAATGTGTTGACATTACTACATGTTTTAAAAGTAATTAATGTCAATGAATTGTAGACTTCAAATTGTTAATGTTAAATTTTACACTGTATATTCATTACTACAATAAAAAAACTGATTACTAAATTAAAAACACAAAATCTAACACACTTCTCAGAAAACCTTTCACTTGAATCCAATGTATTAATGAGATATTACATATGCTTAATAATCTCTTTATTTTTTGTCAATTTCTGGTTTCCAAGTGGTATCATCTCCTTGCTATTATTGCTACTTGGAAAGGCTGTACTTTAGACCTAATTATTCACCCAAAGTAGACATAATGATTTTAACTGCCCTGACATTGGACAGCAAACCCTCATCATCTCAGATATATTTGCAATATATTTTTAGTTTCTTCTGTTTTGATTAAGGGTCCTTCAAGATAATCCAGGACAATCTCCCCCATGCAAAATCCTTAACATCATCACATCTGTAAGTTACCTCTTCCCTTATGAGGTAATATGTAGACTATCCAGACATAAGGCCCAGCTATCTCTGTGTGGGCATCAGTTAAACAACAGGTGGACTCTTGGCACTGTGCTATGTGGTGCCCTGGGAGGAGGACCCAGTCAATACCACAACATGATATCTCCTGTACTCTGTCCTGCTGGACTCATTCGCTCTTTGGAAAGACATTTTAGATGTCATGAGGAGCTTAGTCTATGGGGAACTAAAACAAAGCCACAATTTTCTATGAGGATTACATATCGTCTCTCCCTTAAGTCTTATATCAATTCTATAAGGTTGGTGGCATTTCCCCCAGTTCATAGCTAAGGAAGAAAAAGCTTTAATGTTTCATTTCTTGTCTCAAGGGAAAACCTCCAGGAACTATGTAAATTAGTACAAGCAGAAGTTGAGCTGCTGAGTCCAAAAATTGCCCAGGCAAAATCAGGCCTGAGGTGGGCAAGAGGAAAATTGCTGGAAAAACAAACCAAATACCTACTCCTGACTCTAACACTGGATGACAGCTCAGAGAGTTGAAGAATAATCCTGAGTTGAGGACCTAAAGCATCAACACAAACAAGGATTGTTTGAGATACAGATACTCTGAGCCCACATAAGGCTTGACTAATCAGAATCTGCATTTGAAGATCCTTGGGAGATTCCTGTACACATTGAAGTTGGAGAAGTTTTGGTCTCAAGCAATTTCTCAGTATCGGCATTGTTGACAATTTGGACTGGAAGATTCTGTAATAGGTGCTTTCCTGGGCATTGTAGGATTTTTAACAGCATGCCTGGCCTCTGCCCAACAGATGCTAGAATTACCCTCCTTTACCTGTTGATTTAGCATAATTATCTCCAAGCATTGCCAAATATCTCCTGGAGGGGGAAAAATAAACCATTGTTGAGGAACAGTAGCCAAGAGACTAAAAAGTGGAAATATCTTGACAGAGTTCCAATCATTGTTCCAGCCCTAACTGGGTTTATCAAATTATATAGACCTTTCACCTTTGTATCCCACCCATTTCTGTAAATGTAGAATGGAGTTTATAATAGTACAGAACTGATCTCAGAAATTGACTTTTGTAAAATTCAATGAGACAATCCCTATAAATGTGCCTAAAGAGTTAAATGGTGCATAAAGAGTTAAAAATTTACTCTTTTAATTAACAAATATATTATAAATGAAGGGGTAAATGGCAGATATTACCTTGGGTCATAAGAATGATTGGAAAAACACACGAACCGGGTGCACTGCTTATGGTTCCTAACAAAAGAGCCCAGTATTCCACCTTGTTGAAGAGAGAAGAGCAATGTTCTGGAGAGAAAATCGGGGGCTGTATCCTCATCCCAAGTCAGTGCTTTGGAAACTCAACTTAGTAGTGAAGATCGCATCATAGTTGGAGACATCATTAAAAATTTAAACTGAAGGATGGGAAAGATGCATGAGTGTGAGGCCTACATAAGGCAGAAGAATGCATGAGAAGGGAGTGATAAAGGTTGGATTCACCTGATGCAACCTGGTCTCCTGGAAACAGAGTCAAAAGGAACTATTTCCATTTTCTACTGACCAGTGTCTCAAAGGAAAATGATGGCTCACAAGATGAAGTAAGAATGAAATGTGCTAACGAGGAACAGAGGAACATGTGCTAATGAGCAGCTAAAGGAAAGCTGTAAAAATCTTCTCTGCTGTCCCTCATCCTGTCCAACTTTGGGCTAAATGTGCTATTGTTGTTTCTTAGGGGTCCTATTCTGGCTAGCAGACTATTGCCTGATTCCTTCCTGCTGTCTTTTCTGGGGATAGAGCTTCAGTCTCCATAATCAACCTTCAGGGAGGGATTCAGACTTTCACATGGTGTCCTTATTCACAGAAAAGCCTTACAGGTGAGTAGGAGAGCCCAGTGAACAATGCAGGAAAGGGTCAGAGAGAACTGAAATCAAGAACTTTTACCTGACGTTATCTGAGAGTGAATCCAGCCTAGTCCAGAATCAAGAGATATCCATGCTTGCTTGCTTGCGTGACTAATAAATTAATATTTTACTTATTATATTTACAAATAAAGTGTGCATTGGACTGAGAAATGCGTAGGTCATTGTTGAAAATCAGTAATGGAAATGGAAGACCAATTAGAGGTGGCAATGGGAAGGAGAATGTGCTTCAACCAGAAGGTCATCTGTCCAAGGATTTCTTGTTAGGCATTGTTTTCTTTATTGATCTTGGGCCTTGTGTCTGATGTCTTTTTAGAAAATCCAGTGGCACACTCCAGTCCTGGTGCTTTTCCTTATACAATATAGAAAAACCTTCCCACACCACAAAATATATAATCCATAATATTCCATGATATCCATGTCATGTATTGTGTCCCTGAGTAAATCATGCCACACACGCACTCATTTCATTGCACTCTGACTTCTCCCATAAAATATGAGTCAACTAGAGCAGAGATTTCACCTATGTCTTCACAAAGATGTGAATATCTACACATTAACATAGAAAGCATATTTTAAGAAAATTAGAAGTTAAAAAACAAAGTGAGAAAGGAACCTGTTGCACTCACTTTGGGAACAAAAAAACATCAATGTGGTCCCATAAGTATGGTGTACACACAGGTAAAACAGGTAGAACAGGGCATGATGTAGAGACAATGACAGAGCAGGTGCAGCAAGAAGAACTGCTCCATATATGGCCCCGGAGTCTGGAGGAGGCTTGGCTTCCAAGTTGGCTGCTGGTTCTCTCTCTTTGATGCAGTCTGATATACACATATGTGTGTATTATATTTATACATATAATTTTATATCTTCTTGTGGCTTTAAACAATTGACAGTGTCCTTTCTTTTAAACCTGCAGAACTCCCTTTATCATTACTCATATTGACAAAATCTCTCAGCTTTTTAAAATTTCAAAATGTCTTAATCCCTCCATTTAACAATGTTTTTTTAAACAATGTTGACTGTAATTTACTAGGAAAAATAAGCTAAATTTTAAGTGATAGCTATAAAATCAGATGAATAACCTTTAAAATATTAAATAGTGAAAAAAAGAGGTCTTTAAAAATGATTCAAAACTTATCAGTATAAATAGAAAAAAAAATCTAATTTGAAACACAGGAACTTTGGTCTTTGTGAATCTGGACACGGATGAGGATAGTGGTTAAAAATACAAATGCAAAAATGTACTTCTATGAGCTAGAACAAATGTATACCAATTAGAAGATGGTAAGAATATGAAGCTGCATGGAAAAATATGATTAATGTAAATTAAGAACTATAGTTAAGAGCAATAATTTAATATTCTTGCATCAATGTCAATGAAGGTACTATGTTAATAATAGAGTGTATGCAAAAATATGCAAAATGTACACTATAGACAATAGTTATTGGTAATAGTCTGATGATGTTCTCTTATAATCCATAAAAATGTTCCACAACAGTGTAACATGTTAGTGATAGGTTGATATAAAGGAATTCTGCACATACCGGATGCTTGTCTTGCATGTTCATGGGTTCTCTAATAAAAATAAATATAGATAATTAAAAAAAAAAAAAACCTTTGCTCTGACTGTTCCCTCTGTTTCACACACAGGTCCAGAGAACTCTAGGCTCCTACCACATCAGCCTTGAAACCTCTATTCAAATGTTACGTTTTCTGATGGACTTGTGTGAACCACAGAAAATATAGCACCTCCTATTAATTCTCTTCTTCTAAAAGAGGTCTCTAGAACCTTCAGGAGCCCTGCTATTTGAGGCAATATTTAATGTGGCAGTCAATGAGATCTTGCTGAGAAGTGCATAAGCATGACTTCTGGAATGACATCCCAACTCACTTTGAAATTTCCTAGCCATAAAAACTCATTCGTATTTAACATTTACCCCTTATGGTTGAGGTCATTTTCTAGGTGCATTGCTAGTTAGTTCTTGGTAAAAATCCATTGGTCCAGGGAGGCTCATATCCTGGAGTCAAGTCCCATGCCAGGGGCAAAGTAGTGTATTTATATGCTGAGTTTGGCTTAGGGAGAGGCCACCTTTGAGCAACAAGGAGACCCTCAGCAGTTAACTCTTAGGTAACAAATAATAATAGTCTGTTTCAATTTCAAAAGAAAAGTTTTGTAAGTAAAACATCAATATCAAAGACCTGGCACAATGGTCCATCCTCCTTCACTAGGCACTGCCACTGTACTCAAGGGTTGCTTGCTGTTCCATTAGAGAATGTAGCAAAACTCCCCAAGATGGGAATTCAGTATTCTTTCATTTATTGTGTGGATCTCCACCCACTGTGACAATGTCCCATGAACACTTGAACACATTCATATGTCTTAGAAGCTTGCCCCAGATGAACATATTCCCATGCATTCCTCCATCACTGACACTCCACAACAGTGATCATCCCCTGCCAAAGTTGTGACCCTTCTGTGATGCAAAACCTCGCCAAAGATGTAGCCAAACAATAACCAAATGAAACTATAAGAAAATAAAATTATAAAAATAGATTTTAAAATATACAAAATATAAAAATTTAAAATTACAGAAAAAGTTATTTTAGACATTATGTCTTTCATCACTGTAAGATCAGGTGTCTTGTATGTACAGTGACATTTTATTCCATATATTCCATTAGGATTTTTTTTTCATTTTATCTTCAAAGAAGTTTTAGGTTACAGAAAAGTCACATAGAGAATATAGGAGAGTCTCATATACCCAACACCCTCCCCTTTTCCCCCTGTACCTTACTAACATTTTACATGGGGATGGTACATTTGTTACAATTGATATACAAATATTGAATCATTGCTACTAACCAAGATAAATGGTTTACATTATGATTTATATTTTGGGCCATAGCATTTATAGATTTTGACAACATTTAAAGTGGTCTGTATCCGTTATTTCAAGATCATGCAGAACAATTCTAATGACCTAAAAATTCCATATGTTCCATCTCTTCTGTTTATCCCTCAGGACCTATGATAAGCATAATGTTTCACTTTTTGAAGAATAAGATTCAGAGTTACTTGCAATAACATTGAGCGCTTGACATATTGGTCTGTTTTCTTTTATGAAACACTGCCTGTGTTCTCCAGAGACACTTACACTTCTGTTTGAGAACATAGCATGGCTTCACAGGAATGGAGTTTAATATTTTCTTGTTTTTGTGAGGGTCTCCACCCATGGACATAATGCAATATGACAATAGGAAAACTTACATATTCCATATAAATCTGCCCTAGGTGCACCTTGTGCTCTATGCGCCCCATATCCAACACCTCACACCAGTAATCATCCATTGTGATATTTGCCAAAAAGCATTCCCAATATTGTAATTTTAACCATAAACTTGCAAATACCCACAGCTCTTGTGCTTCATACTCTAGCCCACCCCCAGTTCCATGGATAGACTAACCCAAACCCCACCCTCTCCCCTTTCACATACCAGCATTGTATACCCAATAATATCACTGCACTATGGTCAAGTCCATCTACTACACAACTACACTCTTCCAACTAATCATAGATTTTGCCCATATGGGCATTGGCTTACAACCCTTACTCCCTTTCTGTCTCCTGTAAACATATCTTCCAGACACTAGCTCTGAGTGTCTGCTCAATTGGCTTAAATCATATCTGTGAGGTCATGTAATATTTGTCCTTCATGGTCTGGTTTACTTCACTCAGCATAAGGCCCTCAATATTCATCCATGTTATCCCATGTGTTAACACTGCATTCCTTCTGACAGCTGAGTAATGTTCCATTGTAAGTGCTTACCACAATTTGCTCAACCATTCATCTGATGTTGGACATTTGGGTTCTTTCCAACTTTTGGCAATGGTGAATAATGTGACCATGAACATTGGTGTGCTTATTTCTCTTTGTGTCCCTACTTTAAATTAATCTTGATACATAACCAGCCATGGGATTGCTGGATTATATGACTGTAATATAGTTAGCTTCTTGAGTAACCAGCAAACTGTCCTCCACAATGGCTGGACCATTCTACATTCCCACCAGCAGTGGATGAGGTTTCCCATTCCTCTACATCCTCTCCAACACTTGTAGTCCTCTGTTTATTTTAACAGCCTCCAGTCTAAAGGGTGTAAGATGATATCTCATTGTAGTTTTGATTTGCAATTCCTTAATAGCTAGTGAAGTTGAGCATCTTTTCATGTGCATTTTAGACATTTGTATTTCTTCTTTGGAGAAGTGTCTATTCAATCACTTGACCATTTTTAAATGGGCTGTTTGTCTTTTTATTTTCAAGATGTTGCATTTCTTTATATATGCTGGATATAATGCCCCTGTCAGATAGATATTTACCAGATACATCCTCCCATTGAGTGGCTGCCTTTTCACTTTCTTGACAAATTCCTTTGAAGTACAAAAGTATCTTTTTTAATTTTGAGGAGGTTTCATTTATCTCGTTTTTTAAATTTTGTTACTCATGCTTTGGGTATAAAGTTTATGAAACTATTTCCTACCTTACAAGATCTTTTAGATGCTTCCCTACACTATCTTCCAGGAGTTGTATGGTCTTGGTTCTTGTTTTAGATCTTTGATCCATGTTGAGTGAATAATTCTATAATGTGTGAAATGGTGATTCTCTCCCATTTTTCTGGATATGGATATCGAGTTCTCTGAGTAAAATTTATAGAAAAGGCCATTCTCTCCTAGTTGAGTGGGCTTGGTAGCCTTATCAAATATGACTTGACCAGGGTCCAGTTTGATATTTTTTATGAATATCAAAAATAGATACTGGATAATGTTTGTAAACTGGTCTGCTACTCTGGCCATATTAGATTATATTGGATTCAGAGATTTCACTTTTAATTGATTAAATAATGATTAAGCCTTTCATTGGGTCATGTCAGTGAGACATTTAACCCCTGCCACCTTGGTGGGTGGGGACTTACAGAGAAACCTCATCACAGATAAGAGAGGTTGGACTTTTGATCTGGAGCCTGGGAAGTAAACACATGGGAGAGAGCAGAGCAGGTGAGCCCAGAGAGAATTGAGCCCTAGGAGAGAGAGGAGACTTATCCCAGCCTACAGCTGATATTGGAAGGAGCTGAGACCATGGAGCCTTACGAGGAACAGGAAGGCTGAACATTGATGTCCATCTTGCTCTAACACGAGGCAACATACTTTGGTAAGGGAAGTAACATACACTTTATGGCCAGGCAACTGTAAGCTTCTACCACAAATAAACACCCTTTATAAAAGCCAAGAGATTTCTCATATTTTGCATCAGCACCCCTTTGGCTGACTAATACCAACTCTGGTATCCAAGAGTGGGGAAGTGCTTTTGCAATTACCAAAATGCTGGAATGGTTTTATAAATTGGTAAGGGTTATTTTTTGGAATAATTGTGAGATGCTTATAGAAAGGCCTATAATGCTTTGCAATGACTGTTGATAGGACTATGAATGCTAAAGAGATATTTTATGATGCCTTAGAAGTAAGTGAGGAAATTATTATTGGAAACTGGAGGAAAGGCGACCTGTGTTTTAAAGTTGCAGAGAACTTAGCAAGATTTACTCCTGATGTTATATGGAAAGAAGAATTTGAAAATGACAAGCCTTGACATTTAGCTGAAGAACTTTCCAAAGTAAACTTGGAGAAGGCAGCTTGGACTCTCCTCACAGCTTATAGCAAAATGCTGAAAGAGACAGAAAACCTGAGGACTGAATTATTGGGCATAAAGAAACCAGAAACTGATTCTGGAAATTCTAAGCCTCTGCAAATCAAGCACCCAGAAGATTGTGCTCCATTTGAGGACTTAACTAAACTTGGAACTAGTAAATCAGGATTGAAGATGGAGTTATCTAGGAGAGACTTGTGGAAAGTTTTACTGTCTGATAGCTTTGACCCCTGCATCTTGCATGCTAAACCAACAAGCTTTTTGAGACAGCTGTATGAACAAAACCACTCTCACCTTGGACAAAATGGACATGGGAGAGAGAGAGATTGATGGGGAAATGAATTCATGAGAAAAACCATCAAAGCTGAGATCTGGAATTAAGACAACTCTTTGGGCCAAGAGAAGAACCTCACCCATGTGTACAGAGAGGGTGAGTTTGCCCCAGCAGTTGAAGAGGGTAGATGTTCACTCCTGATGTTCAAGGAGAATTTTGCCACACAAAGGGTGGAGCACTTTCCCCAGGCATTAGGGAGGTTGAGGTTGATGCCCCATAGGTCTGACAGGGGCAGGCCTGGACCCATTGATTAAAGAAGGCCAAGTCACTAATTCATTGCTCTGAGAGGGTTGGGCATTTACACCAAATGTTAGGGAGGATGTTGTCTTCACTTCATTGTACTAAGAGAGTTAAGACTTTAGTCCAAAGATTGGGAAAGTGTGGCCATCACCCCAATGCTCTTTGAGGGTGTGGTCTGGAGCTTGGTTGACACCCAGATGCTTGAAGAGGGTGGAACCAAGAAAATGACCATTGAACAAACCTGTGGAAAGAGAGAGTTCTCATGAGACCCCAGGGAGAAAAAATCATCATCTTAAGAATGACTCCTAGACTTTGAAATGAATACCCTGCAAGTTTACTGAACTGTAGCAGATCCATGACTCATATTTCCCTCCCAATTTCTCCTTATTGTAAGGAAAATGTTTATCCTTTGTCTATCCATTTGTGTATTAGAAACAGAAAAATTGTTTTGTAAGTTTCAGAGGTCTACAACCATAAGAAAAGCTCTTTGCTCCAAGACAAACTATATTCCTTTAAATTGATTGTGATATGATTTTGTACTTGTATTTTTAGTGATTTAAGGCTTATGGGATATTGTAATATATTTTTGGAGTTCACAGGGTTTCGTGTAGCAGTTTGATATTGTTTATGAATTACAAAAATAAATATTGGATTATGTTTGTAAACAGGTCTGCTCCTCTGGGCATATAAGATTATATGGGATTCAGAGGTTTCACTTTTTACTTGATTAAATAATGATTAAGACTTTGAGTGGGTCATATCAGTGGGACATTGAGTCCCTGCCCCCTTGGTGGATGAGGACTCACAGAGAAACTGCACCACAAAGAAATGAGGTGGAGTTTTGAGCTGGAGCCTGGGAAATAAACATATGGGAGAGAGCACATCAGCTGAGCCAGAGAAAAACGAGCTCCAGGATAAAGACAAGACTTATCCCAGCCACAGCTGATATTGGAAGAAACTGGGTCCATGGAGCCTTAAAAGGAAGAGAAAGGCTGACCATCAGCAGCTTTCTTGCTCCAAAATGTGGCAACAGACTTTGATGTGGGAAGTACCTTATGCTTTATGGCCTGGTAACTGTAAACTTCTACCCCACATAGATACTTTATAAAAGCCAAAAGATTTCTGGTATTTTGAATCAGCATCTGTCTGGCTGAATAACACAATCATATATGGGAGGATCTATGTCAGAACTCTCAGTTCTATTCTCTTGGTCAGTATGTCTATCCTTGTGCCAATACCATGTAGTTTTGACCGCTGTAGCTTTCCTAGTATGTTTTAATGTCAGGTAGTATGATTCATTCAATTTCATTTTTCTTTTTAATTATGTCTTTGGCTATTCAGGGCCCCTTATTCTTTCAAATAAATTTCATAGTTATCTTTTCCAAATGAGTAAAAAATGCTGTGGGTTTTTTTTTTTTTTTAATTGGGATTGCAATATACCTGTAAATCAGTTTGAGGATAGATATCTTAATGGTGTTTAAGCTTCCTATTCATGAACAAGGACCATTCTTCCATTTATTTAGATCTTCATTGCTATTCTTTAAGAATGTTCTATAGTTTTCTTTCTTTTTTGCCGTTATTGTTTGTTTGTTTGTTTGTTTGTTTAGAGCAACTTTAGATTGCATGAAAATATAGGGGATTTCCATATGCCCCACTCTCTCCTCTCCCACACTTTCCTCCATTACTATCATTCATTAGTGTGGTATATTTGTAACAATTGATGATCTCATAACAAACACTGCCACTGACTAAGGTTTATAGTTTACATTTTATTTTACTTCCTGTCCTTCACAATTTTGTAAGTTATGACAAAATATATAATGGCCTGTATCTGTCATTACAATCTCATGCAGGAAAATACCAATGCCCTGAAGAAACCCTGATATTACACACATTTTTCCCTCTCATTTCCCTCAGAACCTCCATTGGCCACTGTCTCCACATCAATGAAAAAAGTTCTTCCATTGCTAGAATAACAATAAGTCTATAGCAGAATAATAGTAAGCCTACTTTAGTCCATTGTTCATTCTGAATCTTGAGGATTTGGGGATGGTGATGCCCGCTCTGCCTATAATTGAGATGGGGCTAAGATCCCATGGGGCTGATGGATGGAACTATCTTGTTTGCAGTTGCAGACGCTCTGTTCCTTGGGATAGGCATTTTCCATCATCATTACCTTGTTAGTTGTCATGGGTGAGTCCATTGCACCAGATAGTAGGTTTTGCAACTCTGCTCGCATTCAGGGGCAAATGGCATATAGATAGAACAAAGATTTAAGTCTCTTGGAAATACACCTATCAAGAATAGTACTAACTATAGATTCAAAGAAAAGGAGCAAAAGTACCATGTGTAGGGAAAACACAAATTAGTCCAGCTCTGGGACACTGGGGAGCATAAATTCCAAGGTAAGGTCCATTGGCAAGGTACTAAACTCTTGTGCTCTCTGCTCTGCCTACAGTGTCTGCAAGTCTCTCGAACTCCCAGGAGCCCCACTTTTGGAGACAATATTTACTGTGGTGGTCTATATGATCCTGCTGATACATGCATAAGCATAACCTCTGGAATGAACTCCTGATTCACTTTGAAACCTCTTAGCCATAACAACGTATTTGTGTTTACCATTTCCCCATTATAGCCAAGGTTTTTTTCCAGATGCACTGGTAGTTGGCACTTAGTAATTATCCTTTTCTGCCAGGGAGGCTCAACACTGGGACACTGGGAATCATTTCTAATGCTAGGGGCAAGATAGTGCACTTATATTTCTATGGCTTGTTTGAGCAACAAGGAGACTCTCAGGAAGTAATCCTTAGACAATATATAATACTAGACTAAGTTTCAATTTCAAAAGAAACAGTTCAAATATACAAACATCAGTTACAAGGGCCTGATGCAATGGTCTATCCTCCTTCACTAGGTACTGCCTCTGTACTTGTTTGCTGTCTTATTAGAGAATGTAGCAGAACTGCCCAGGATGAGAAGTTGATATTCTTCAGTTATTGGCTGGATCTCCACCCACTGTGACAATCCATCATGAACACTTTAACACATTCATATGCCTTAGCGGCATGCTACAGATGAACCCCTCCCTTTCATCACCCCATCAACAACACCACATGCCAATGATCCTCCCATGCCAAGTTGTGAGTCTTCTGTGATCAAAAACCTCTCCAAAGATGAAGCCAAGAAAATAACCAAATAAAAATAAGAAAACAAATAATGATAGTATAAAAAATCACAAAATACAAATTCATTTAAAAAAATTAAAAATTAAATAATAAAAAAAAATTTTTTAGACATGACTTTCATCATTATAAGATCTGTTACCTTGTATGTACAGTGATATTTTCTTCAACATATTCCCCATGTCTTTGTTTTTTCTTTCATTTTGCCTTCAAAGAAGCTTTAGGTGACTTAAAAATCACATAGAGAATGTAAGGGATTCCCTTATACACAACAACCTCCCCCTTTTCCTCACTCCTCTATTAATAACATTTTACATGCAGATGGTATATTTATTTCAAGTGATGTACAAATTTTGAAGCCTTGCTACTAACTTTGGTTGTACAGATTGTACACTTTTATAAATATGTATGAAATTAAAAATGGTCTGTATCCATTATTGCAAGATCATGCAGAACAATTCTGTTGCCCTGAAAATGGCCTATGTTCCATCTATTCTATTATTCCCTCCCCCTCCCCTTGGGACCTATGGTAAATACTAAATTTCACTTTTTGGGAATAAGATTCATAGTTACTTGCAATAATATTGAGGGCTTGATATATTGGTCTGTTTTCTTTTATTAGGCACAGCCTATGTTCTCAAGAGACTCTAGATCTCTATTTGAGGACATAGCACAACTTCCCGTAATGGGATTTTAATATTTTCTTATTTATTGCGTGGGCCTCCAGCCACTTATATAAGAAACTATGATAAGTTGAACACTTACATATTCCAGAGAAGAATGCACCAGGTGCACCCTATCCTGTATGCACCACCTCACACACAAAACCCTACACTAGTAATCCTGCCCTGCCATATTTTCCAAAAGATTATTCCCAACTTTGTAGTTTTAAACACAGACCTTCAAATCCCCAGAGTTCACTTATGCTTTCACTTGACCTTTCCAGCCATTTCCATGGATAGCCCAACGAAACTGCCCACTTACCCTCCTCACAGTCCAGCACAACCAAATTCTAAAGCATAACTCTACCCCCATCATGCTCATTTACTCCACAGCTACAAATTTCCACTTTATCATAGATATTGCCCATATCTGTGAGGTTGGCTCACAACCCACTTCAGCCTTTGTGTCTTCTGTAAACCTATTTTCCAGACTCTACCTCTGTGAGTCTGCTCAATTTGTTTACATCATATCAATGAGTTCATGTAGTATTTGTCCTTCACTGCCTGCTTAACTTCATTCAACATAAGGCATTCAAGAATCATCCATGTTATCCCATGTGCTAATAATGCATTCCTTCTTACAGCTGAGTAATATTCCTTTGTATATATATACCACAATTTGCTTATCCATTCATCTGTTGAGGGACATTAAGGTTGCTTCCCACTTTTGGCAATGGTGGATAATGCTGCTATAAACATTGGGGTGTATATTTCTTTTCATGTCCCTGCTTTCAATATGTTGGATACATATCATATGGCAGTTCTATAATTAGCTTCCTGAGGAATCATCAAATTGTCCTCTACAATGGCTACACTGTTCTTCATTTCCACCACCAGTTGATAAGTGTTCCCTTTCGTCCACATCCTCTCCAACACTTTTAGTCCTCTTGTTTTTTAACAGTCACAAGTCTAATGGGTATAAGATGATCTCTCATTGTAGTTTTGATACAAATTTCCTTAACTGCAAGTGATGATATGAATCTTTTCGTGTGTTTTTTAGCTATTTGTATTTCTTTGGAGAACTGTCTATTGAAATGACTTGTCCATTTTTTTAAATGGGTTGTTTGTCTTTTTATTTTTGAGATGTAGAATTTCTTTACATATACTAGATGTTAGATCCATATCAGATAGATGGTTACCAAACATTTTCTCCCATTGATTAGGTTACTTTACACATTCTTGAAAAACTCTTTTGAAATGCAAAAGTTTTTAATTTTGAGCAGGTACCATTTATCATTTATTTTATTTTATTGCTCATGCTGTGGGTGTAAATTTATGAAACCATTTCCTACTACAAGATCTTGTTGATGCTTCCCTATATTATCTTCCAGGAGATTTATGGTCTTGGCTCTTACCTTTACAGCTTTGGCCCATGTTTAATCCTTTTTGTTATAGGGCATGATATGATGATCCTCCCCCATTCTTTTGGATATGTCTATTCAGTTCTCCAGGCACCATTTGTTGAAGAGACCATTCTTTCCCAGTTGAGTGGGCTTGGTGGCCTTGTTGAATATCAGTTGACCATATATTTGAGGATCTATATAACAACATTCCGTTTCATTCTATCGGTCAGTATGTCTATACTTGTGCCAATACCATGCGAATTTGACCAATGTAGCTTTCTAGTATGTTTTAAAGTCAGGTATTGTGATTCCTTCAGTTTCATTTTTCTTTTTCAATATGTCTATGGATCTTTGGGACCATTTGCCTTCCAAATATATTTCATACTTAGCTTTTCCAATTCAGTAAAAAATGCCTTGATAATTTTTAATGGGATTGAATTAAATCTGTAAATCAGTTTGGGTAGAATAGACAATTTCATGATGTTTAGTCTTCCTATCCATTAACACGGAATATTCTTCCATTTATTTAGGTCTTCTCTGATTTATTTTAACAATGTTGTTTGGTTTTCTTAGTACAATTCATTTACATCTTTATTTACATTTATTCCTAGATATTTGATTCTTTTAGTTGCTGATGCAAGTGTGATTGTTTTCTTGATTTCCTCCTCCATTTCCTCATTATTGCTGTACAGAAATGCTACTGATTTTTGCATATTGACTTTATAACTTGCCACTTTACTTGGCTCATTTATGAGCTCTAGAAATATTGTAGATTTCTCAGGGCTTCCAATGTATACAATCATGTCATCTCCAAAAATGTAATTTTAACTTCTTCCTTTCTAATTTGTATGCCTTTTATGCCTTTTACTTTCCTAAGTGCTTAAGCAAGTACTTCTAACACAACGTTAAATAAGAGCAGTGACAGTGAGAATCCTTGTCTTGTTCCAGATTTTAGAGGGAAAGCTTTTAGGATTTCACCATTGAATTTGATGTTATCTCTGGGTTTTTCATATTTAACCTTTATTATGTTGAGGAAGATTCCTTCTATTCATATCTTTTGAAGTGTTTTTATCAGGAAAGGGTGCTGTATTTTGTCAAATGTTTTTTCTGCATGTATAGAGATAATCATGTGGTTTTTTTTCTTTCAATCTGTTTATGTGATGTATTATACTGATTGATTTTCTTATGTTGAACCATCCTTGCATACTAGGGATGAAACCAATTTGGCCATGGTGTATAATTCATTTGACGTGTTGTTGAATGCAATTAGCAATTATTTTCTTGAGGATTTTAGCATCTAGTTCATTAGTGAGATTGGTCTGTAATTTTCCTTTCTTCTGGCATCTTGTTTGGCTTTGGTATTAGGGTAATGTTGGCATCATAAAATGAGTTAAGCAATGTTCCTTCTACTTCTAATTTTTAGAAGCGTTTAAGCAGGATTTAAGAGTTAGTTCTTTTGGGAATGTTTGGTAGAAATCACCTGTGAAACCATCTGGTCTTTGGTTCTTCTTAGTTGGGATGGTTTGAGGACTAATTTAATATCATTATTTGCCATTGTTCTGTTGAGTACATCAATTTCTTCTTTCATCTACGTAGGTTGTTTGTGTGTTTCTAGGATTTTGCCCATTTCATCTAAGTTATCCATCTTATTAGCATACAATTTTTCAAAGTATCCTCTTATGATAACGTTCATTTTTGTGGGTTCTGTTATGATATCCCTTTCCTCATTTTTCATTTATATATTTGTACCTTATTTCAATTTTTCTTTTTTAGTCTAGCTAAGGGCTTGTCAATTTTAATAATCTTCTCATAGAAGAAGGTTTTTGCTTTATCTTTTTCTAGAGCTCTCTTATTTTAATTTTCATTTAAGTCTGCTCTAATTTTTGTTATTTCCTTCTATTTACTTACTTTGAGATTGGTTTGTTGTTCTTTTTCTAATTCCTGTAGGGGGGTACTTAGGTCTTTGGTTTTAGCTCTTTCTTTTTCATTTAATATAGGCATTTGTGGCTATAAATTTCCCTCTCAGCAGTGATTTTGCTGCATCCCATAAGTTTTGATAGGTTGTGTTGTCATTTTCCTTCTTCTAAGGTACTTGCTTCTTTGTTTTGCAATTTCCCACTTGACTCACTGATTATCTAAGTGTGTATTATTTAACTTCCATATCTTTGTGCATAACCTGTTCTTTGCCTCTTACTGATTTCCAGCTTCATTCCATTGTGGTCAAAGAAATTACTTTGTATAATTTCAATCATTTGAATTCATTGAGTGCTGTCCTGTGACCTAGAATGTGGTTTCTACTAGAGAATGATCCATGTGCACTTGAGAAGAATGTTTATCCTGCTGTATTTGGGTGTAATGTTCTGTATTTTTCCATTAGGTCTAGATCCTCTAATATATTATTCAAAGTCTCTTTGTCTTTATTTATTCTCTGCTGAAATGTTCTGTCTATTGGTAATAATGGTGTATTAAAGTCCCCCACTACAATTGTAGAGGCATCTATATCTCCACTTAGTTTTCAAATGTTTGCCTCATGTATTTTGAAGTGCCCTGGTTAGGTGCATAAATATTTATGATTGCTCTTTCTTTCTGATAGTTTACCACTTTATTAATTTATAGTGTTCTCCTTTGTCTCTTGACAATAGTTTTCCATTTAACCTCTATTTTGTCCAATATTATTATAGCTACTCCTTACATTTTTTGTTTGTTTTCATGTAAAATTGTTTTGCAACCATTCACTTTCAACTCTTTGCATCCCTGTGTCTAAGGTGATTTTCTTTAGACAGCAAATAGATGGGTCATATTTCCTTATGCATTCTGCCAATCTGTGTCTTTTAATTGGAGAGTTTTATCCATTAATATTGAAGTTTATTACTGCCAAAGAATTACGTACATTAGTCCTATTTTCATTAAGTTTATGTGTGTCATATGCTGTTTTCATTTCTCTTTTTATCTTTTAACACAAACTAGTCCCAATAATGTTCTTTCCTACACTATTTTCCAATGCTCTCTCTCCTGTTTTTTTTTTTTTT
>JAQZBX010049707.1:0-19851 GCA_029593785.1 Cabassous unicinctus
AAAAAAAAAAATATTAGCAACTGATTTTTTTAATGACCTGACAAGTCAGTTTAGTAAAAATTGCCGATTTAGAATCTGTACAGAGACAAATTAAAGTGTCACCGGCTTTTGCTGGAAAATGATGCTTAACCATGTGCCACCTTCTCATCGGCCACCCCACCCCTTCACATTAGCCCAGGCCAGAGCTCCACTCCCACTCCTCTGTGAGCACTTAGAGCTAATGACACTCTTCACTCCATGTCTTTGGGTAAGACAGGGTGATGGCACTGCTAATAAATGCAGCAAGGCAACAGCAAATTGACAAATGAAAGATGAATTATAAGTTCTAGGGCATTCAGCAAATTTGCTCAGACCAATCTGCAACAACAACAAAGTTCTCAGAGATCAGTCATTCACATTATACCCACAAGGATTCATCCTTTACCTCCTGGGTTTCAGGCAACTTTCTGAAGTGCCACTTCTAGAAGCGTCTCTCCTGCAGAAATCAACTAACATATAAAGAGTGAGACTAACCAGGTCTCTCTGCCTTGATCAACACCTCCAGCCACGTGGGGAGGCTGGCAGGTATGGCAAAGTCAAAGGGCACAAGAGTTCCAGCTCAGACCCCGAGCATCACCTCGCGTAACATGACCCAACAGGCTGCTACTGACACCTGGCAAAGACACAGAGAATTTACCTTCTGTGCAGATGCCAGGTCGAGCCCTACATTGGCAGGCAGCATGTGCTTCTGTTGGCTTGATCTCCCTGAGGCAGACACTTCAAGTAGCAGAAGGAGTGTTGATTTTATGGCAGACCCAAATGAACCCCTGGGCCTGCACCTACCTAGTGTGTTTAAAGCAGGCTAAGTGCCAGGCAGAAGTAATGGGAAAAGCCATGGGCCCCTCAGCTTGGAACATACCTGGATATTGTGTTAGCTACAGTCTTATTTGAAGGGCTGAAGAGAAATCTAACGTGTTAGTCTGCCAAATGGGTGCCAATGCAAAGTACCAGAAATCTTTTGGCTTTTATAATGGGTATTTATTTGGGTTAAAAGCTTACAGTTACAAAGCTGTATAAAGTCCAACCCAAGGTTGCTTTCTGTAGCAGTTTGATATTGTTTATGAATTCCAAAAATAGATATTGGATTATGTTTGTGAACTGGTCTGTCCCTCTGGGCATATTAGATTATACTGGATTCAGAGGTTTCATTTTTACTTGATTAAATAATGATTAAGGCATTGATTGGGCCACGTCAGTAGAATGTTGAGTCCCTGCCCCCCTTGGTGGGCGAGGACTCACAGAGAAACCGCACCACAGAGAAGGGAGGTGAGAGTTTTGATCCTGGAGCCTGGGAAGTAAATGCACAGAGAAGCAGATATGTGAAGAAAGAGAGAAGGTTCCAATAGACACAGCAGAGGCCCCGGGAAGAGAGACCAGCTGTTCACCTGAGAGTTTACAGCTGACCTGGTGGAGAGAGGGGAGCAGCTGAGCCCAGAGAGAATCAAGCCCCAGGGAGAGAGACAAAGCCTAGAGAGCCTGATAGTCTATAGCTCACCTTATAGAGAGAACAGAGCAGCTGAGCCCAGAGAGGAACAAGCCCCAGGAGAGAGATGAGACTTATCCCAGCCTACAGCTGATATTGAAAGAAGCTGGGACCACGGAGCCTTAAAAAGAAAGAGGAAGCCTGAACCCTTGCAGATGTCGGCAGCCATCTTGCTCCAATTTGTAGCAACAGACTTTGGTGACGGAAATAACTTACGCTTTATCGCCTTATGACCGTAAGCGTCTACCCCAAATAAATACCCTTTATAAATGTCAACAGATTTCTGGTATTTTGCATCAGCATCCCTTTGGCTGACTAATGCACCTTCTCACCAAAATCAGTTGCCATGTGTTGTAGCAAGATGGTGGCTGATCTCTGGCTGGTCTCTGCCTTCCCCTCTGGGCTTCTTCCCCTTGAGGCTCCATGGGCCCAACCTCTTGAGGCTTCATCCTTAAGTGATCCTGTAGTCCTCTCTTGGGCATAGGATTTGTTTCTTTCTGGGCCTCCTTTATCAGTCTGGATTGTTCTTTCTTCCCAATCTTAGCTGCAAGCTATCAGACAAAATGACTCCTCTCCCTGGGGCCTCAGCTGTCTGAGCCTTCTCCTTTCTGTCACATGGCAGGATCAAAAATGACAGAGCTTTTCTCTTCCTGTTTGTCTGTCTGAGTGACAGACCCAACAAGGGGGTGGGACTTGGCCTTGTCGTGCTCACTGACATAGTCGAATCCCAAACCCTAATTTTAACAGGTAATCTAATCAAAGACACCTCACCTGAGTGTAATGCAATCAAAGGGTATCACACCCAGAGGAATAGATTAGTTTACAAACATTATCTTTCTCTTTTGGGGATTCACGAACTAATCTCAAACTGCCACATCTAACACTTGGTGAGTGCCCCCTGCATACCAGGCCCTATCCTTTGGAGTTCATCTAAACTAATCCCCACACATATAATCATTTCACAACACTTCATCATTCACCTATTTTCTACAAATGTTTGAGCACTTACTCTGTTGTGGGCACCACTGTAGACAGTGAAAATTCAACAGAGAATATGACAGACAAGGTCTCTGCTCCCATGGAAATGTGTCAAGCCAGTAAGCAAATAAATACTTAAGAATTCTCAGTTAGAGTAAGTGCTACAAAGACAAAAAAGAGATTATGAAATAGAAAGTGACCAGGTAGAGGTGGGAGGTCTACTTTTGTAGATTTTCAGAGAATTCCTGAGAAAGCGGCATTTGAGTTCAGATAAGAATGATGATAAAGGTCCAGCCGTGCAGGAATTCATGGTAACAGCATTTGAAGCAGGAGAGACAATGGCAGAGTGAGGGAGGGAGAGGAGAGCATGGGATAAGGTTGACAAGCCAGCCAAAGACCAATAATTAAGGCCTTTTAGGTCATGATATTTTTTATTTTAGGTCATGTATTTTTTTTTAATTTTAGATCATTTGTTTTTTTTTCAAGTGCAGTGGGAATATACTGGAAATGTTAAGCAGGTTAGTAATATATCAGCCATCAGCTGAAGCACCTGAGGGCAAGGGAAAAAATATTTCTTAACACTCAAAAGACTAACAAGTCACAAGATAGTGCTAGTGTTTGAGAAAGTGTCACCACTCCAGATAAGAATTACTCATTTGCATCGGCTTTCACACACCCTTTCTTCACATATAACACTCACACACCCATATGAGCACACATCAGCCTCCCATCCTGTCCCGCCCAACACTCACATCCTTTGGGACTTGGAGGCTCAGCAACACTATTTTATTGCCCCTTAGCAAAGAATACATGAGTTAGCATTCCCTGTGGCTCAACCAGGAAGGTTCTGGAATGGGAGGTAATGCCTTCCATTTCAGGGACAGCATTATGTCTTCTTCAAGCCTATTGGCACAACCCATGATATCCTTTGAGGGAAGGGAAAACTTGCCTTTTAAAAAGAATATGCAACATTACTGTTAACTATAGTCTACAAGTTACATTAGTTGTATTTTTCCCATGTATCACCATGTACCACAGTTAATATTGTAATATTTTTGTAACAAAGGCAAATAAGATACTATATCAATGCTAAAGTTAAAAAAAAGAAAGAAAAAACATGGGATTCAGTTTTATGAGATGTGAAATGATCAAGCATTTTTTTTATTTTCTTCATTAACAAGGAGAACTTGGTCATGTCATTTAACCAATCTGTGTTCATTTATTCATCTTTTGGAACACTGGAGAAATAATTGAGTCTGTTTTCAGGATTAAATGAGATAAATATGCCCAGACAGGACTTTCTAAAGTAATGCTTGCATAATTTGCTAAGCTACCTTTTGTCTGTGATTTTATTTTTTGAAGTTGAAATAGGTTTTTTTTTTTAAAAAAAAAAAAATATATATATATACAATTCAGAAAATACTTTTTGAATCATTCCTAAAATATAACTGTTCTGACTTCTGTAGAGAAACAATGATTCCCCCCGCCCCAGCCCATTAGAAGAGTATAATTTTAGCAGGCTCTGGGCTGTGGAACACAATTATTACTACTTGGTATTAATCAGTTTGTCATAGGTGTATTGGTACTTGTTTCAGTACATTTTTCAAGTCACCATTAATTAACTCCTTACTGAAATCCAAAACTTGTACTGATGTTCAGATTTATACTGTACAAGTCACATTTTATTGCATATAAACATTTATCAGAATATCACTACATAATAGTTATAATAAATGATACAACAGAACCATATTCTAGTTCCATGTCATTTTTCACTTGGTTTTTTTTCAATTTTAAATTCATTAGTGACATTAATTAAAGCTAAAGTACTCGGCAACTCTGAAACAACTGCATTTGTATTTTTAGAGCAGTTTTCTCAGACTAATTCCAAAGTTTGAGCTGATTTCAGATATTTCACCATATTCAGTTTTCAAAGCAAGATTGCATTTTAAACTGACATCTAAAATGAGTTTCTACGATACAGAGAAGATTAGCATGGCCCCTGCGCAAGGATGACACGCAAATTCGCAAATTCATGAATAAAATGGGTTTCTATTCCTTAAGTCAGGGCTAGTATAGATCTATGGAGAGAGAGAGAGACAGAGGCAGAGAGTGTAGAACTGAGATTTCAAATTAGGACCATCAGATAAAGTGTAAACTATATGATTCCTATAGCCAGAGCCCACATTTGGGAAATGAGCATGCTGGTGGCCGCTGAGAGATGGAGTGATGAAGTCCAACAAGTTTAATAGTCTGGAGATAAAAGAGAAGAGGCCAACATCCTAAAGGACGTTCTTGCTTGATTAAACCCTAGTAGTAGTGGAAGCAGAGCCCTTTGGTTTGTAGGAGCCGCTGTCCTTGGAGAGACAGCTTTGTCTCCTCAGTAAAGGGTGTCCTGATGGGTTTTTCTCCCAAAGACAGTTCCCTAGGACGCTTCTTCCTAGTTTACTGCAGCTATGTTCAATAAGGATATATTCTCAAGTCAGGAATAAACTTAATAAAACTGTTTAGCAACAAAATGGTCCAAATTGAAATGTAAGAGCTTCCTTCCTCTAAAGGCACTTACCCTTCCAGATGCTTAAGAAGGAGTCCTACGTGAATGACAGACCAGCCTAGGAGACTTCTAAGGCTCCTTTTCAATCAGCCTTTCCAGGAATCTGGATGAATATCTGCACTCTTTGTAGAGTGATAGAAGTTCTAGTGCCATCAATAGCTGTTTGAATCCAAGTTCAAATTGCTTTGGATGCTAAAAAAATTAATAATAGTGTCATTCAAATATTCTAAGTTTTTCCAAATTCCAAAGGAAATCATTTGCTTTTATTGCCCTCTGTACAATGCTTGTTTCTTTTCTACTTGTTTCTCAATCCTGCTTCTCAAATGGAGAGACTGTAGTTCTTTCCATCACCTTTGATCTGTGTCTTCTGAACTCCTAGCCATTTCGTTGAGAAGATCCCTGTTGATAATCCACCTCTTTTCTCCATCCTCATCTTTCTATTGCCTTTGATAAGTCCAGGGACAACTCATCCAGCCACTCTTTTCCTACAACACTCTAAGCTCAGGAGGAGCAAAGCCATATATGAAGCATCCTTATATACCCTTCCAACATTATTTTGCACATAAGGAGCCTCCAAAAGTGCGTTAAATGAATAAATTTTGATGTGTCTACCACAAGTCTTTAGTCTTAGAACCCTAGAGATGATTTACGTTTCTTCTCTCCTTCTTGCTCACCCCCAAAATCCAATCCATCCACAATGTGTGCAAATCTGAATGTCTCAGATTTAACCTTATCTCTCTCTTCCCAGATCCTTCATCAAGTACAAAAATAATTTTCTTCAGATCTGGACTCCAGCAATAACTTTCAAGATTACGTTTCAGACTTCCAGTCCCCCCTGTTAAAGTGATCTTAGGGAAGCTAGAATAATCTTTAACAGATCGACTTTCTTTATATCATTCCCCACCTCCACCCCCAAACAAATAAAGATCTACAAGTTGCAGTCCCACTGCCCAAACACACTCCAGCCTGTAGATGTAGTCAGTTACTTACTCTCTCTGCAGATACCAGTCACTATCCTCTCAGGAAATATATAAGCAAGGACTCCGGAGGAGCCAGATTGTTTCTTAAGCTCAAGGTCAGATGATCACACTAGTTTGATTGAAACTGCTTTGTGATAGGCAGAATTTAGACTGCCCCCCCAAGATTCCCACCCCCTGGTGTACACACCCCATATAATCCCCTCTCTTTGAGTGTGGGTGGGATCTGGAAATATGATGAATGATTCCTACGATTATATTAATTATATGGCAAGGCTGAAGGGATTTTGCCAATGAAATTAAAGTCTCTAATCAATTGATTCTGAGTTAATCAAAGGGGAGAGTATCCTGGGTGGGCCATACCTGATAAGGTGAGACTTTTAAAAGAGGGTCTACCCGCAAGATACAAGAAACAGCAGCAGATGCTCTCCTGTTGACCTCGAAGAAGCAAAGTGCTATGTAGTAGAGAGGGCCACATGGTAATGAATGGCAGGCAGCCTCTAGGAGATGTGGGCTTCAATCCTAAAACCATATGGAACTCAATTCTGCCAACCACCAATGAGCTGGGAAGAGGATGCTGAGCTTCAGATGAGGTCACAGCCCTGGCCAACACCTTGGTTTCAGCCTATGAGACCCTGAGAAGAGGCTCTGACTAAATTGTACCCAGACTCCCCAGCCACAGAAACTGTGAGATAACAAGTGTGTATTGTTTTAAGCTGCTAAGTTTGTGGTAATTTGCTATGCAGCATAGAAAACTAATGCACACTTGTCTCTTCTTACGATTTACCTTGACCTTTTTTCTCCTGCCCAGGCTAACTTTTCTGATTACATCTTGATGACCTTGGAGTCTTGAGTTCCTTATGATCCCAGCCTCTGGAAACTGCATGTTTCTAAATTATGCTGAACCTCCAAGCTTTTGACTTCTGGAACCTGCAGTGTCTCCCCTTCTGTGAGCTTTCATAAACCCCCACCACCCTGCCTCTTCAGACCATACTCTAACACAACACTGTCTCTTTTAGCATCTGCCCCCTGGCCACCCATGACCCATGACCGTCACCTGAAGGCCCAAGGCAATATCCTGTGGACAGTGTTCAAATTCAAACTACTCTATTACTCTTGCTCACTCAAGTACAGAATTAGAAGACAAAAGACCTCCAAGTTCTAGGTCTTGCTAGGGTTTAAGGCATTTAGCTGTTAACTAGTCAATTTGCATCTGACTCTCATTGAATTCCCTTTTTGCTCTAAAGTCATCATTATCTCCTTGAAGAAAATTCAGAGGATTCCTAAAAGGAAAACAGCACTGCCCTGGGTCACCAGACAGGCACCCCTTGAAAGACCTGGACAGATAAATAAAAAGAGACACTGGCAGCAAATAACCTCAGGCGCAGCCCTGTTCCCACAGCCCCTGGGGCAGCTGTCTCCGGCCACTTCCCTCTGATTCTCCAGAACTGAGTCCAGCAGGCTGACCTCACCTCTGCCTCCTTCATTCTCCAAACCAGCTCAGGACCTGGCCTCTGCTCGACCTCAGATTCCTGCCCCAGGCAGACACCCTGGGCCTCCCTGCTCCCGCCCACACGACCCATTTGGAAGAGACTCCAGTCGCCATCTTGTCCGGTCCTCTGTCCACTCCACCACATCCCCAAGAAAGGAGCAAAAGCCTCTGCTCAGCATCACGCGGCACTTGAGCACGAGTGCAAATGGCACGTCAAAGGCCTAAGTTAAATGATTTTTTTTTCCAGTTCTCTTTTACATTTGCTTATTTCTCCCCCGACTAGTTAAAAGCTCCCTCAGAGCAGGAACTATTCCCTGTGATTCTCTCCTCTTCCTTTCCCATGTCTACTACCAGGCTTTGCAAGCTCTGGGTGTTGTATAAATGTTGTTGACTGAATCCCACGAGAAAGTAAATCCACAGTTAAAATGCCTTACCCAGAGCGTGATGAATTGGTGTAAGCAATATTGATTGTCATACCTATTAGAGCTCCCAGCAAGCCAGGGCATTTCCTGTGGACAAATAATTGGACGGGCCTTAGTCACAATGAAGAAGGGGAAGGAGACAGCCTTTTCTCTCTGCAGAGAGCTGCTGAGTCAGTTCTCCTAAGGAGACTGCCTCGGCGTTTACAATCACCGCAGTATTTCTAACGGCCAAGAAAGAGGCAAAGGAGTAAAAAACAGATTGCCACTTGTGAAACCAGAATCAGAGGGAAAATTAAAGAGTTGGAGTTCCAGAGACTTTATGGATTATTCCATTCAAAGGATAAAACTGCATGGCTTTTTTTTTTTTCTTCCCTGCTATAAGAATAATGAAGGGAGGAGGGGGAAAAATGGGTGGTACAGCCTGGGGGGCTGACTCCAAAAAAGCTTATTCAAATAGCTATAGGCCTTGATCAAAGGGAGGGAAAAAAGAATCAGGCATGATAATCACTAAAGGCAGCCTTGCTAAAGAATGTAACATTTCTCTCTCCATAAATATTGAAAACAGGGTTACTCAGCCAGCCGCAGCCTGAGCCATTTTTCAGTCCAGTCTTCAGAATTCAAGGACAAGGAGGTAAGTTCATTTAAAAAAGATTAACTACACTTGGCCAGACTAGCCCACCGAGGAGGCACTGGGCTAATGAAAATCATGCTGATCCTGGCACAATCAAAATTGCTAGTCATACAATTGATTCAAAAATAGGGTTCTCAAACAACTTTCAGGGAGAAGCTAGCCTGACCTTGTCAGGACTCTGGAGAATTTTCCATTCCCATTTCCAGAAACAATGCCATTGACCTCTGTGAACAAGAAACAACTGGGATTCCAGGTTTAAAAAAGAAACATTGAAACACCCTGGTACAAGTATTGAACCTCTTGCTTCTTGAGAAATCAACTTGAAACTTAAATATAACCTGGATTTGGCACAGAATATGTTTATATTTTGAATGTTGATTAAATCCCTAAAAGTCTCACAAGCTCTTTTCTACAAGGCAGAAAACTCCACTTCCCGTAGCTCTGTAAACACTGGCATTCCCTCCAGAGGTTAGATTGCCTCCTGTGCAAATATGTTACATCAGTGAGACCAAATGCCTTTTTGTTTTCAGGTTATGGCGCCATCATTTAGCTTGTATCTACATACATGGCTCCAAATGAATTGGCATAGCTGTTTTCCATCCTTCTTGGCCATTTCAGGAAAAAACTAAACACATTGTAAATGGGTTAAAGCCAAATTGAACATTGTCAATTCAAAACTCAAAGTCAAAATAAAGATGGGGAAAATTGAAAGGGCTTCATGTAAAGAGCCAACTCTTCACTATAAACAATTCTATTGCACTAAACTAACTTATGCTTTTAATCCAAAAAGAAACACTTGATGCAGTGTTTTCGCATATACACACACAGGGCAGTGCTGCCTCGATGTCAAAGTGATCCCTCACTGGTTGGAATGAGCTAAACATACAATTTGTATTTGGGATGGACTGAAGCACTAAGCCACTAGGAAGATGACCAATGGGTAATCCAGGGGGTCCCTGTGATGCCAGGAATATACATAGAGCATACAGAAGAGTGTGGTGTTCGAGTGTGTTGACAAGCTCAATTTGAAAATATGTAAGCAGAACACTAAATCTCAAGTTCAAGAGTTAATCTGTGGCTGAGCAGAATAGGAGATAAATTCAAAGAAGATATGTTTAGTAGAATCAAGAATAGAGATGAGCAGATAAAAGTAAAACAGGTGGGCCCAAAATTGCTGATGCACATGGGGCTGGCAGAATGTATTTTTAACAGTACAAACAATGTTTGATTGCATTTGTTCTGTTTGAAGACAGATTTTTTAAAATGGATAACACAACTATCTAAGCCTGCCATTTCATTAACCTTCAAGTCTTAAACACAGTACTATTCTAAGGTAAAAACACATTAACCCCAAAACAATTTTGAAAAAGAACAAAGTTGGAGAACTCACCTTCCTGATTTTAAAACTTAAGACAAAGCTACTGCAACCAAAACAGTGTGGTACTGGCATAAGGGTAGACCTATAGACCAATGGAATAGAATTAAGACCAGAAATAAACTCTTACATATATAGCCAATTGATTTTGACAAGGTTGCCAAGACAATTCAATGGTGGAAAAAGAATAGTCTTTTCAACAAATGGTATTTGGACAACTGGATATCCACATGCAAAAAATGAAAGTGGACCCCTATCTCACCCCATATTCAAAAATTAACGCAAAAATGATCTTAAACCTAAATGTAGCACTGAGACTTTAAAACTGTCAGAAAAATATAAGGACAAATATTTATGATCTTGGATTAAGCAATGGTTTCTTAAACATGGCATCAAAAGCACAAGCAGCAACTGCAACAAAAATAGTAAATTAAACATCAACATTAAAAACTCTTGTGATTCAAAAGACACCATCAAGAAAATGAAAAGATAACTCACAGATTGGGGGAAAATATTTACAATCATATATCTGATAAGGGGCTTATATTTAGAATATATAAAGAGCATTTATAATTCAATAATACAAAGACAGTTTAATTTTAAAATGGGCAAAGTATCTGAATAGGTATCTCTCCAAAGAAGATGTACAAATTATACCAATAACACATAAAAAGATAACTCAGCATCATTAGTCATTAGGAAATGCAAATCACAACCACAATGAGATACCACTTCACACTCACTAGGATGGCTACAACCAAAAGACAGACAATAACAAGTGTTAGAGAGAATGTAAAGAAATTGGAATCCCATACACTGCTGGTGGGAATGTAAAATAGTACAGCTGCCTTGTTAAACAGTCTGTCAGTTACTCAAAAGGTTAAACAAAGAGTTACCATATGACCCAGCAATTCCATGCCTAGGTATATACCCAAGAAAAAATGAAAACATATGTCCATTCAAAAACATGTACCTGAATATTTATAGCAAAATTATTCATATTAACCAAAATTGAAAGCAATCCAAATGTCCTTTAACTGATGAATGGAAAAACAGAATGTGATATATCCATGTTTTAGTTTGCTAAAGTTCCTGGGAGCAAAATACCAGAAATGGGTTGACAGAGATGCTGTCTTATCAGAGGTCAGTGGCTGGATCCTGGGCTCCTGCCATGTAACAAGGCAAAATGATGACTCTGCCTGGGTCTCTGCCTTCTCCTCCAGGCTGCTTTCTCCCCAAGCTCAGCTCTGCTGATTCCAGCCTCCAGCCTCCTGGACCTCTTTCTCAGCCTCTCAGGGTTTCTTTGTCTTTCTGCAACTGCAGGCCACCCTGGAATCTTTTCTCACGTGGCAGGGTAAAAACAACAGCTTCCTTTCTCTGTATTTTTGCTTTCAGTTCTCCACTTATATAAGACAGTAGCAAGAAGGCACCAACGTGGGTCATGCCTCATTGATGTGGTTCTATCAAAGGCCCTAAAGTGAGCTAATCAAGTGATCCAGTCAAAAGATCCCTCAACAGAATCTTATACAATCAAAGGGTCCCCACTCCCAGGTCTGGATTAGTTCAAAAAACATGATCTTTTCTGGGATTCACAAAACTTCAAACTGTCATGCCATATAACAGAATATAATTTGGCAATAAAAAGGAATAAAGTACTAATAGAAGCTACCACATGGATGAACCTTGAAAACATTCTGCTAAGTGAATGAAGCCAGACACAAAAGACTCCCATATTGTATAATCCATTTATATTAAATTTCCACAATAAGCAAATCTAATAGAAAGTAGATTAGTGGTTGCCTAGGGCTGAAGAGGACAGAGGGAAGAAGGGATGACTGTGAAACGGTATAGGCTTTCTTTTGGAACTGATGAAAGTGTTCTAAAATTGATTGGGGCAATCTTTGCATAATTCTGTGAATATACTAAAAACCACTGAATTGTACACTTTAAACAGGTGGATTGTACGGTATGTGGACTATTTCTCAATATGTTCTTAGCAAAAACAAAATACTCCCTATTGTGGCTTTATTTTTCTATTGCTTTTTGGGGGCTTCTCTTATTTTGAGGGATATGCATAGTGTTTGAAAACTGAGTTTCTTATAAGAAGTGATTGCTGATCCATAGGCTCAAAATGGCAAAGAAATCTGACTTTGAGGAGAATGGAGTGATGGCAATCAATATTTCTAAGTCTAAATGGCACAAATTATCTCTTAATTCATATTTCATTGAGTTAAGACATCCAGGGAGGGAGTTAAATGTAGTGGTGTGCCACTGAAGATACTGGGTGGTCTAGGTATGATATGGTAAATGTGAATAAAGAAAAGAGTAAATAACAAAAAACAAATGAGCAACCCAGTTCCTCAAACACCATACACATCATAAAGATCTATCTCAGTGAAACATAAGAGCTATATCACTTAACCTTCTAAAACTTCTACTGCCTTGCCATCGGTCCACTTCTCTGTCCCCATCTAGGCTATACGCTCTCTTCCCTCTGGGCTTCTTCTGGAAAATTCTTCCCTACATACTTACCCCACTCTCTCATAGATAATTCCTACCTGCCCTTCAATCTTAGCTTTAAAATCATTTCTTCCAGATAATAGTATCACATCCTTATTCTTAGCAATAACACTGGTATAATAGTAATAATAGCAATGGTTTTTAAGTATTTACTAGATACTAGGCACTATGATCGTTTTTTATAGCTATGAAGAAAGTAATTTCCCAAAAATCATGTTAGATGGATGCTGTTAAAAACCCTACTTCACAGATAAGGAAACTAAAGCTTAGAGAGTTTAAACAACTTTTCCAACATCAAACAACAGTAAGTTAAGGAGTCACGGGGTGAATACATAACTGATAATCTGAGCTCCGAGGCCATCCTGCTTGTCTGTCATCTGTCTCCTCTACCTGACTGTAAGCATCTTAAGAGCTGGGACCATATTTTGCTCACTGTTGCCACATGTCCAGATGCTTTATGGTAGGTATTTGATAAATATTTTCTGCATCAATAAATAACTAGATTTGCAAACATACATTTAAAGTTTCTCTTGTTCCTAGACCTTTTGTTCCCCTCGAAGTTGGGGATACAGTGTGCTTTAGTTTCCTAAGCTGCTTAAAGTAATATCATGAGATGGGTTGGTTTAAACAATGAGAAATTATTTGCTTACAGTTGAGGCCTGGCAAATACCCAAATCAAGGTATTATCAAGGTGATGCTTTCTTCCCAAGGACTGGCTGCTGGTGATCCTTGGCTCCTCTGCCGTATGGCAAGGCACACGGCACCATCTGCTGATCTCTCCATTCTCTTCTAGGTTTCCTTGATTTCAATTTCTTGCTTTCATGAGTTTCTCTCTCTGTGTGTATTCATTCTGTTTATAAAGGACTCCAGTAATAGGATAAGTCCCATCCTGAATAAGGTGAGTCACACCTTAACTAAAGTAGCCTCATCAAAAAGAATGGATTAATTGTAAGCACATGTTTTTCCAGGGTACATACACCTTCAAACCACCACCCAGTGGAAATGCCAGATGGCAGCAAATGATGGGCAGTTGCCATGTTTACCCAGGCAGAGGAAGCCAAGAAAAATCACCAGTAAAGAATCACGAAGCACATGAAATATGTTCAACATCATTAGGCATTAGGGAAATGCAAACCACTATGTACCACTAGAATGGCTATAAGAAAAAGACAGACAATAACAAGTATGGAAGTTGGGCAGTTTCTTAAAATGCTAAGCATAAACTTACTAAACAAGCTGGTAATTTCACCCCTAGGTATCTACCAAAGAGAAATGAAAACATGTCCATGAAAAGATTTATATATATATAATATGAATATATATATATATATCTTCATAGCAGCATTATATAATATTGCTTAACTGGAAACAGTCCAAATGTTCATCAACTGGTGAATGGATAAACAAAATGCCATATATCCATATAATGGAATATTATTCAACAATAAAAATAAACAAATTACTGATTGATGTTAAAACAGAAATTAACCTGAACAACATTTTACTAAATGAAAGAAACCAGATGTAAAAGAATACGTAAGAATGCATTCCACTTACATAAAATGTCCAGAGAAGGCAAATCTCTAGAGACCAAAACTAGGTAAGTGGATGCCTGGGGCTGAGTAAGGGAAGGGCCTAACTAGGCATGAGGGAACTTTCTGAAGTAAAAGTATTCTAAAATAAGATTGCAGTGATGGTTGCACAACCCTATAAATGTCCTAAAAATCATTGACTTATATACTTACAAGGGATAACTTATGTAATACAAATTATATTTTAATAAGCTGCAAAAAAAAAAAAAGAAGAATAAAAAGCAGCAAGGAATAGGTAGCAGTGTATTATAGATGAAACAAGATTGACAATATATTGGTAATTGTTGAAGCTGGGTGATGAATAATAGAGTTCATTATACTATTCCTTCTGCTTTTAGAGACATTTGAAATTAATTGCACAGATGTACACAAAGTCAGTACATTTCATGCTTACAGGTGGCCCTGAAGGTGATTAAAGCTGTTATACGGACTTTCAAGAAGGCCTAGAATGGGTCCATTTTTCTAAACATTTTGAAGTCTGCAAGATAATTTACATAATATAATATTAATGGCAGCAGAGCTTCTTAAGGAAATTTTAAAACCTACGAATGGACAAATCTTGGCAGGCTCTTGTCTACAAATAGCTTGCCAAAGCAGGGCGTTAGGTTGTTTGAGATTCCTTCACTACACTGACATTGTGGCAAACAACTTCAGCATTTTAACACCTTCTCCTGCTAAATAGACTCAACACTTCCAAAAATGGCTTGTTTCTTTCTGAAAGGCGACATTCTTTGGGGTTTTGCATTTAACATGAGCCCTACTTTTCTGGAGTAAACCTTACGTAGTGGAAACACCATGGAATTTGGATTCAGACCTGGATGAGACTCAGTTCGAAATCTTACCAGCTCTTTGATCTCCAGCAAATTATTTAACTTGTTTCTTCATCTATAAAGCAGTAATAATAAATCTTACTTTTCAGGGCTATTGTGATTATTGACTTAGATAACCTATATAAAGCATCTAATAACATGGCATATAATAAGTATTAAATAAATCATAGTTTATTTATTGTCCAAAGTCATTGTAAAAATAAGCACTTCTCATAATAAAATGTAGTAATTATTGTTAGTCTTAGAACATGTAAAATACCCAGAGATTTTCAAATCCAATTTTACGTATGAGGATACAAAATTCCAAGGACAAGTGTCCAAAAATCTAGAAATGGAATCTGGATTAGAACAGGGGTCTCCTAACACTTGAAGTCAGTTTAACAAAATCATTAAATTCCCCTGTTTTAATCAGATACCCGTGTACTAGTTCATTTCACCTGTCAATTCCGCTAGGTTAAAGTGTTCAGTTGTTCAGCCAAGTAGCCACTGGCCTGATTGTTACTGTGAAAGTATTCCACAGATGGATTTGATTCTATAGTGTTAATCATCTAGGGCTGATTGCATCTACAATGAACAAAGGATATTGCCCTCAGCAATGAGGGGAGTCTCCTCATCCCATGAGTTGAAAGTCTTCAAAGCCAGAACTGAGAAATTCAGAAGTCAAAAAGAAGAATTTTTGCCTCAGACAGCTTCTCCTGGGGAATTCAACTTCACCTTCATCAGTGTTTGCAACTTGCAACCTGCCCTACAGAATTCAGTCTTGCCAGTCCCCGTAGTTGTGTAAGCCAATTGCTATAACAAATATTTTAATATTTATATATCTATATCTGTTAAGTCTGTTAGCTCTGTGCCTCTGAAGAACCCTGACTAACACAACTTGGCTTTGATTTCCAACTTTGCCACTTGCCATTTAACCTCTTTATGCCTCAGTTTCTTCATTAATAAATGGGAATAATAATAGCTACCTCAAACGTTCGTTGTGATGATTAAATGATATGGTACATGCCAAGAGTTTTAAGGGCCCCAAAAATGTTACAAAAATATTACAAAATACTTTTTAAAATATTTTGTTTCTAAAATCAGTGTCTTAAAATTAAAAGGTATGTTATTTTAATTGTGTTTCTTCCCAGGAAGTTATCATGAATTCCATTTTTTACACTCTTGATTACTTAGACTCAAGGAAATTTCAAGTTATTAGCTGGACTAAGTCCTATTTCCCCCACACTTGGATGTATCCAAAAGGTTAAGATATTAAGATTGTGAGTTGAAGGCTGGGATCATGTCTTGTGTTTGTAATCCCAATACCTAGCCCAGTGCCTGGAACTGTAGAGCTGTTCAAGAAGTATATATTGAGTGAATGAAGGAATAAATGAACGAAGGAACAGGGGAGGAAAGAAAGGAGGGAGAATGAAAAGGTGAAGAATTATAATACAATGAGAGAAACATGAAATTGATTATTAGAAGATCTAGGTTCAACTCTTAGACCTGCCACATATTGTACATGATTTCAGATGACATCTGAATCACTTTGTAAAAAATCTTTAGATAGGAATAATGATACCTACCTGGCAGGGATGTCTTGAGGATTAAATGGCATGGAGACTGTGACAGGCTCATATACCCAACCATCTACATTACACCTCCATTTGGACGACTATATCAAACTTAATATTGCTAAAGCTGAACTCTTGATTCAAGTGGCTATATCTGTCCTACCCCAGACTTCCCCAAGCCAATAAATAGCACCTCTATCCATCCATTGTTAGGCCCCAAACACTGGCACCTTCCTTAATACCTCTCTTTTCCTCATTACCTACATCCAACCCATCTGAAGTATTCTCAGCTCCACTTCCAAAATATGTCCCAAACGCTGGCATTTTTCACCACCTCTGCTGCTACTGACCCAGCCCCAGCCACTGTTAACACGTGGCTGGATTCCTGCAATGACGTCCCCCTCCCAGGTCTCCCTGCTTCTACTCCTGCCTCCTTTCACTGGATCTCCAGAGCAGCCAGTGAGTCTTTTTAAGAGGATCTGATTAAAATGTAAATCAGATCCAGTAACTCCTTTAATTGGCTTCACAACTTAATTAGAATAAACCCCAAAGTTCTTACTGAGGCCTATTGACCCCCAATACTTCTCTGACCTCATTCCCGAGGAGCCTCCTGCATGCCGAGCTCCAGCCAAACTGACCTGCTTGCTCTCCCTCTGTCTCCAGACAGACCCTGTGATTCCCAGGCTTGGGTGAATAAAGTTTGGATGGAGTCTGAACTTCATATAATCAAGGCAGGGCACACACTTGTAGAAAAGGAAATAAAATCACAATGACAAAATTAGGTTAATATTTATTTAGAACGAGAGCAGAAATTACAACCAAGTATTGGAGCCCTGGAGTTTCAGTCATTTTCTTTGGAGTTGGTCAGCATTCTAACAGAAATGCTTACATAGAAATGCTTCCTGATAGCAACCCAGCTTCCTCTCCCCACCAAGAACACGCTATACTGCCCAGCAGCTCCCAGCACCCAGAGGTGCCAGCACGAGAGAAAGTTCCTGGAGCTTAGGCTTCATTTGTGTCTCGGTAAGTCCACCTCTGCCCATGGATCACTCTCTCAGTCATTCAAGGACTCAGCAGAAAGGCCACCATCCCATGTCACTCTCCGTCTCCTTACCCTGATTTATTTTTTTCATGGCACTACACATCTTGATGGCACCTGAGATGTTACATAATTTTTTAAAGGTTTATTATTTATTTGTTTGTTTATTTACTTCTCCCCACCCCCTCATTGTTTGCACTTGCTGTGTCTGTTCATCTTCCTTGTTTCTTTAGGAGGCACCAGGAACCGAACCCGGGACCTCCAAAATAGGAGGAAGGCCCCTAAATGCTTGAGCCACCTCCGTTCCCTGCTTTGTTGTGTCTCTCATTATATTTTTCTTCTTGTGTCTCTTGTTGCATCAGCTTGCCATGCCTGCCCATTTCGCCAGCTTGCTGTCTTCTTTAGGAGGCACTGGGAACTGAACCAGGGACCTCCCATGTGGTAGGCAGAAGCTCAATTGCTTGAGCTACATCTGCTTTCCGTTATATAATTTTTTATTTATTTATTGTCTATCTCCCCCACTGTACCCTACTAGAATGTGGGCTCTAGTATTAGAGTAGGGTTAATACTCTAATAGTATCACTGGTGCCTAGAACGGTGAGTGACACATACTAGGTCTCACAAAAATAGTCATTGAATGAATGAATGAACAAATGAAAACTAAGCTGAAATATTGTATTACTGCTTGAATGAATCATTTAATTACCTGAAGTGCCTTTCCTTTCTTGGTGTGGGTGTCTGTCATAAATATCCTGAAACAAAAAAGATATCTTCACAAATGTGTCTATTCTAACATCTGAAATAATGTTGACATTGTAAGCAAAATAATTGCAAAATTAATAAATCTCTTCAAAGCAGATAATCCTAGCCATCATCTGATACTTTAGACATTAACAATATAAGCAAAATACTTGTAGAATTAATAAATCTCTTCAAAGCAGATAATCCCAGCTATCATCTGATATCTTTTTCACATTGTTTAAATATTATGATAATAGAAACTGCAGCCATTGATGAAGAGTTGCACTGATTAGTTTACTTTTCAATTTCTTAACTAATCTACTAAATTTCCTGAATTAGTTAATGTAGTAACAGAATGACTGATAAATACAGTTCAGAAACAATGGTAAACTTGAAAATGATCAGCATTGGAGGAAAAAAAATATAGAGAGAGATGTTTTTCAAAATCCACATCTGATTTATTCTCAGATAGAAAAGAATTCATAATTCATTTTAAAATCCTAGAATACTCGCAGTCAGCTTTAGCAAATGCTAATCCAGGAATCAACAAATTCTTATTAATGATGCCTCCTTGTTAAAATGTAATAAAGCAAACTGCTGTTACAATTCTTTAACTTAATCATTTATCCCACTCCCCTGTGGATAACCCATGGATAGCTGCATAAATTTAGCAGATGTAGGAAAATAGTTGTTATTAGAGCAGACTGCAGATTGAATATTAAGTGAATGCCTTCAAGATATGGATTAACTGTCATTATCTCAGTGTGCCAGTCTTGGGATTCATCAGGTTTCCGTGCTTTCAGCTTCCTGACGATGTCCACTGTGCCCAGATTCATTTGCTGTCTCCTGGGCAGGCACTTCTCTTCTGGCTCCCACCATTTCTCATGGAGGCCAGCCTTCCACATTTCTGAAGATTCTGGACCTCCCACCACCCATACACCTAAGCAAGCCCTCCTGAAACTTTTTATTCTTATAAACCTTATTTATCATCAGCTTACACTATTAACCAGATGTCTGAACATTTAGAACAGAGGACAAGAGATGGATCGATGACCAGAAATCAAGTTAAGAAATCTGTACAGAATGTTCCTCAATGGCTCTGCTCCTCTGATGCCCCTTTCTCCTTCTTTCCCACAGTCTAACAGTTGCTGCCAAACTGGGTCAAATTGTAAAGGATAAGGCACAGCACTAATGGGTCATTCAAGGTTGAGTTTTTTAAGTGATTAAATTGTAATAGCTCTGTATTAGCATATCATTAAAATATTTCAGCAGCACACAGACAGGACTTCTTTCCTAGCATGAAAGCAAGGAGTTATTATTCCACTTCAGCTAGATTGGTTTTCCACTGGATCCTGAAAGTGTGAGGCATATGCTATATTTCAATTCTAAAAACTCATTTACAAGCCAAAGCTTAGTTAAGAAGGGCCTTCAGAAAATAATAATGCAGGTGTTAGCCTGAATTCCTCTTTGGGGCCCAGCAGGGTCCATCTTTGCATTATCCTAGAGGTTTCAATGTGCTTCCCTGAGTTCCAACTGCTTCAATACATTATCTGTCTGTGCTGGATACATGGAAAGGCCTGGAGAGTGCCCAGATGTAAATGAAAAGAGAGCTGGGTTCTATCTAC
>JAQZBX010049708.1:0-19848 GCA_029593785.1 Cabassous unicinctus
TCTCTGATGTGAGTCAAAAATAAAGGTAAAAACTACTGCTTTAAAGATAGTTTAGGATCTTAATAACCTTTTAGATAGTAAACGTTAAAATGTAACCATGGGTTAGTGCTGCAATTAGATATGCTAGTTAACCACAAGTCTGGTTTATCTAACCTTGGCATCAGAACAGGAATTTCTAAGCCACAAGTTAATGTTCTATTGCACTGGAACTGAAAATGCTTACCTAAAGTCTATATTGTGCCTGCAACCTTGCTTAACTATAGAAAGAATGCTTACGTAAACTTTACATAGCCACAGAAAGAATGCTTACGCCTGCCTAAGAATAGTATATAAAAACTGAGCTATCCTACAATAAAAAAAAAAAAGAAAAGGAGGTCGATTTTCACTCAACTTGGTGTGCGACTCATCATTCTCGCCGACTCCCTTAACCACCTTCAGTCTGCTCCCTCGTGCCTCGGCTGGACCGCGGCAAGTTATCCCTGGTGACCTTAGTTTCCAATTGTGAAACTGAAGTGAGTTTTCCCAAATGCTACAAAATGACACCATAATGCCTAACTGAGTAATACCTAGAAGCTGAAGTTAATTTCATGTACAGTACACATTATGTTTAAAAAGTCTAGATTCAGAAGGTATTCACTTCTGGTAATCTCGGGATCTTCCTCTGTACTGTTAATTGACCAGAAGAATTATAATGGAGGCAGAAAATGCAAATAATTCCGTAAAGAAAAAAAAATATGTTGGTAAAAAGAAAAACTTAATGACCAAGGAGACACATCAGGAATACAAGGTGAATGGCAAAAGGATTTCAGAACTTCACTATAAATATAATGGGTGTGAAGTAAAAATTAAGGGCAAAAGAAGGATGTGAAACTAAATGGACTCTATAACCAGAAACCAAATATTACTACAGTCCCTCACCCGCTCCCCAAAATAATTTTATCAAATTCTGACTCTGTAATTAAGCAATATATATGAAAGTCAAATATAAACATAAATATGAGAATACTTGTCAATCTTCTAATGAAGGTTAAAAACCTGAGTAAAATATATATGCATCTAACTTCAGAAAAATGAGGATTTTCGGGGTAACTTTTAATTCTGACATGATCTCAAACTTACAGAAGAGTGGCAAAAATAATACAATGAACTCCCACATACCTTTCCGAAGATTCACCAACTGCTTACATTTTGCCTGTATAAGAATTCTGAACTTCATACTTGAGAATGAAAGTCACTACTGGGAGAATCAAGTTTGGTTGGTGTAAATTATACCTGATAAATGTTCATTTTTACTCTGGGAGTTTTTTGCTCTACTTCTCAGAGAAAAAAAGTCCTGTCAGTACTCGCTGTTTTAATTCCCATCTCATTTCTTAGTCACATATGTCTTTACTTATAGACTTCCTACTTCTTAAAAAATGTATTTCTTATCAGATCAGTTTGAAATACCAACATTCTAATAAAAGTGTAATGTCAAGTCATTGTGGATGCTGTCCTCATTTCATGCATGGTAACTCTCTAAAACAAGGTTGTACACATCTCACTGTCCCTTACAAAGAACATGCATTCTCTGTTTCCCACTAGACACATATAAATCAGCCTTCGAAATACAGATGATTGTTTATCTGTCCTCCAAAAAAAAATCTGTCACCAAATGGCAAAGGGCTGCAGACAAAAATATATGGTTAATGAGTTCCAGTGAATCAATGACTAAACCATAAAGAGTTAGTAAACTTTAAAGCATTACTTTGCTTATACTGATTACAAAATTTGTGTAAATTTTGTAAACAAGGGGACAAAGGGTGTCTTCACAGAAAGCAATGTTAACAAAATATGGGAGGTGAAGATATTAGAAAATTATGATTATAGATGAACACGTTTGTATCCACTATTTAACAATATCTTTTCTCAATATATTTTTATTAGGGAAGTTGTGAACTCACAAAACAATCATACTCCCACACAACCGCCCCCCTGCCCCCCAATACACCACACTGTTGTGGAACATCTGCTATAATTATGAGACAACATCATCAGACTATTACCACTAACTACGGTCCACAGCGCACACCTGGCACGTTCCTTCCACGCTGCCCACTGTCGACACAGGACATCTTTGGCATTGATGCAAGAATATCAGCACTGCTGTCAACTAGAGTGACATTAATTGGTGACATTAACTGTATTTTCCCCATGCTTCTCCACATTCTTACCACCTTGCAATGGTGATGTACATTTGTTCTAGTTCCTAGAAGGGCATTCTTGTATTAGTACTTTTAACCACAGTTCCCATCCACCTCTGGGTTCACTGTGTTATTCAGTCCCCAGATTATTCTCAAGCTTTCTTTCAACTGTCATTTACATCCCTAGACTACCCTCTAACAATCATATCTTAGGGAAAAAAGGCCATATTTTATAGTTAGGAAAAACATATCTATTCAAGACCTAACTTTTTAGTAATTACTTTTAAATAATGGTTCAAAACCAAAAACAAATCATTTAAGGCATTTTAAATTAGTCTATCACCTACTAAAACACTAAATGTAGAATGAACAAGATTATATGTAATGGCTTTTTTTCTTTATACTTTTCATTTTTCCAAGTTTCTACTTTAAAATGTGTTATTTTTATAATCAGAAAATAATAATGAAAAAGTCTTGACTACATTCATTCAAACAATATTTATCAAGAGCTTACTCTGAGCAAAGCGTGCGAAGTGCTGGGATATGACAGTAAATAAAACAATCCCTGCCTTTTAGGAGTTTGCAGTCTGGGACAGGGAGAGTGTAAGCAGTCGATCACACAGACGAGGCAGGGTATGAAGGGTAAGTAGAAGGCATGATGGATCATGCAGAAAGGGCACTCATGATGGGGCCGGGAGAGCGGGAGCTGGAGCAAGGACGTGGAGACGAGGGGGTCTTTCCAAAAGGAGGAGCCGTGTTGCTGTTTGGTGCAGCCCGGCAGGGGAATGCTTCCCTGCTGCTTCTCAGTCAGTCTCTACGTATCCCACTCGGGGGCTGGTGATAAGACTGTGAGCAAAACACACCTGTCCTGGCTAGGAGGAAGGGCAGACAGACAAACCAAACAACCACACGAAGACTGGTGGAAAAGCTGTTACAGAGGACCACTCCTCCCCAGCACAGCACAACAGCCCCAGGGCAGCGCCCCAGGCATCTCCTCCCCTTATTCTCACCACTCTTTGGCACTGACATCTTACATAAAGGGCATCCACCTCTGGTACTGTAATGCAGCTAGACTGCCACTTGTTTGCCTTGCATAGGAACTGTGAGAGGGACAAGCTCTTGTGGAGTAGGCTGGGGGAGTGGGCGTGGGGGGAGGAGAAGAGCCTCCCAGGATGGGGCAAGAGGGCGACAGGCGGAGGCGGTGGGCAACAAGATCTCTTTAAGACTCTAGAAGCAAGAGGCAGGGTACAAAGAAGATACTGGAGGGGCAGGCATAAACTAATCCACCAAAATGAGAGCGTGGAATTTATTCTAAGAGCAATGCAAAACCACTGAAAGGTTTTAAACAGGTGAGACACAAGATTAGATTTGCAATTCAAAAAGATGATTCTGGGAAAACTGACATCATATGCCTTCCGATATCATATAAAATCGTTCATGTGAACTCCAACCTAATCATGAGGAAATATAAAACTAACCCAAATAACTGGCCTGTACTCTTAAAAACGTCACGGTCATAAAAGGCAGACTGAGGAACTCTTACAGATTGGAGACTAAAGATAGGACAGCTAAATGCAATGTGTGATCTGGGTTGGATCCTGGACCTGAAATCACGAAATGATTAAAAACCATTTTTTGTTATAAGAAAGGGTATTATGGTGGCAATTGATGAAATAGGAACAGGGCATGCAGATTAGATATTGGTTTAGTGTCCATGTAAATTTCCTGATTTTGTTAACTTTACTGTGGTTTTGTAAATGAACGTCCTTGATCTTAGGGAAAGCGCACTCAAGTATTTAGGGGTTAAGGAGCATCATGTCTGCATCTTACCTGCAAATGGTTCAGAAAAAAATTATATTCATAGACACAAAGAGAAAATGATAAAGCAAATGAGGTGAAATGTTAATAATTGGTAGGGGGGAGGGTTGTGGCTCAAGCAATCGAGCTCCTTTTACCATATGGAGGACCTGGGTTCGATCCCCAGGACCTCCTGGTAAAAAAAGAAAGAAAAAAGTCGTCCCAGACCTGTGGGGAGTGGAGAGGAGCAGGCCCCTGCGCCACAAAGCGATGACGCAACCAGACAGAAAAAACAATAATAAGTGGTGGCTAACTGGGAGTTGTTTGTATTAGTCTTGTGAATTTTCTGTACATCTGAAGTTAATTCAAAATTAAAAGTTACATAAGAAGATGACTCAGGATTCTGAAAGGGACAAGATGAGATTGGGGAAACCAGTTAGGAGATTTTTTTGAACTTTATATTTTGAAATAACTTCAAACTTATAGGAAAGTTTCAAAAACTAATGCAAAAATAATATAAAGAACTGCAACATACCCTCTTACCCCGATTCAGATTTGCAGACTTTTAGCATTTTGCCACATTTGTTATATCATTCTGCCTATTTTCTAAACATTTAGAGTAGGTTGCAAACATCATGCTCTTCTAACACTTAACACTTCCATGTTCATTTCCTAAGAACAAAGACACTTATGTAACTGCTTTAAGTACAGTTATCAAGTTCAAGAAATTTAGCACTGATACAAAGCATGCAGTCCATATTCCATTTTTTCCCAGTTGTTCCAATAACGTCTTTGGGGGCACTTTCTCGGGTAGGAGATTTTCGCGGCAGCACCTGAAATGGGTGACACTGACCAAGCTGAACTGAAGAGGAGTGACGGGTTCTAGGGCTCTGCAGAAGGTGAAGGTGGGGAGGGAGGAAGAAGGTGCAGGTAGGCTAATTCCTGGTTTTCCGGCTCTTTAACAAGATGCTGAGAGAGAGAGCTGTGTGGGAAAGCCAGGTCTGGGGGCTGTGCCTTCTCCAGACCACCGCTGCTCACGAAGCGCGCCTGGGGCATGTGGAGCTCTGAGGTGCCTCCAGGGCGCGGGTAAGGAGAGAAACGGAGGAGGCGCTTTGCACAGACGAGTGTGGAACTCGGAAGAGGAGAAATGTTAGCCAATCATGGCTGTGAATTCAGTACCGGTATTCGGTACTCGTGAAGGCCAAGTACCGAATACTGAAGAATTCCAGTATGTGCCAGCCAGTTAGAGGAAGACAGACCTCTAAAGTAGGTAAAAAAAGGAAGAATCGGAGAAGAGGAAAATCCGGAATGCATTTTAATGGAAGTCAGGGGTGCTGAATGGTCAAGTAAGATGAGGACTGGCAGATGGACGCCCACCATGTTCAATGACATGGGAGTTATTTGCGACCTTCGTGAGAGCTGTTCTGGGGGAGTGGTATGGGCAGAGCATGGGTTAGAGAGAGTTTAGGAATGCTGAAGGGGAAAATGAGGTTGAGAGAAGTTAACCTTTTTTTAAAATTTTAAGTTAGAAGTGTCTGAGCATATTTAAATGGAAGGACTGAGTTAAGATGGAAAGGTTCAAAATAATGGAAAGATTATAACTAATAGTGATAGAAACCCTAAGAAGGCAAGAAGGGATGGAATCTAGAATAAGGTAAAAGGATTCTTTCATATGACAAGTTTTACTAAGCAGATACTACATGCCAAGAAGAGAAGAAACAAAATCCTTGCCCTTATAAGCTTACTATCTGTGAAGAAGACAATTATTTATATTTGTATATTAATATATGTACTTTGTAGTAATACATAATTATGTTAACATAGTATTAATGTGTTATAATTAATACATTAATATATTATATAGAATTATATATTATGATATACTTAATATAGTATGGATAAATATATATTTGAATGTGGTAAATGGGAAATTTGAAGTTGTATATATGTTACTAGAATAAAAATTTTTTAAAAATGCAAAAAAAAAAACCCACATAGGACTGTTCAACACAAACAGTGAACCCTAATGTAAACCATGGACTACAGTTAATAGTACAATTATAAAAATGTCCTTTCATCAATTGTAACAAATGTAACCACACAAATGCAAGGTGTTAGTAATAAGGTGGTATATGGAAACACTATTTTATGCATGATTTTTCTATAAACCTACAACTTCTCATAAAAAAAAAATCAGGCAATGCTAAGTGCTATGAAGAAAAATAAAGCAGGACAAGGGCTAGAGAGGGACAGGGGCTATTTCCAGATAGAGAGGTCACAGGTGAAACAGAGCCTTCCAGCCATGAGGCAATATGGAGACATAATCTTGGAAGGAGAAGAAACAAGGCCTTGAGGCATTTAGTTTTAGAAATAGCAAGAGGGCTAATGTGGATGCAGAGGAATAAACAAGAAAAGGAATAATTAGAAATGAGACAGAACTAGCCAGGAGCCTTGAGCTAAGATGTTGGAATTTAGTTTACGAGTAAAGTAACCAATGGAGGGCCGAGATTAGGGGAGTGATCTGAATATACTATGCTTCAAAGGAATCCTCTTGCTCTGCTTGGAGAACAGACTACGGAAAGGTGACAGAAACGGGGAAACCAGTCAGGAGGTCAGTATAATAAGACAATGGTGGCTCCGACTAGGATGGCGGCAGTGAGGTTTGCTGGTGGATTGGGTGTAGGCGTAAAAGAGAGAAGCCCAAGTACATCTCCAAGGTTTCTAGCCTGAGCAAAAGATGACACTTTCCGTGTGGAACTAGGAGAGTTGCAGTCATCTTACCAATACAACCGCCCTCTGAGAGCAAAGCAATGGTAAAGGGAAAAGAGTAAGGTGGATTCCAGTGCTGAGCTAGGGTTGTGAGAATAGGGTTATTAGGTAAAGAACAGAATGAACAGGAAGGGAAAAATATGCAGCTAGGGTTGTCTAGGAAGTCCTAGAAAACCCATGCCCCCACAGAGCAGGTGAGATCCCTTTTGCATGTCCTCATAGTACCTTGCGTTTTACCTTTCTAGTAATTTTCACAAGTATACCAGTTGTATTCTTATCACAAGTATAATGAAATTTTCAACTCTGTAATGTTTCTCTCCTTCGATAGAGTATAAGCTCCATGAGGGAAGGAAGTTGTCCTGTTCATGTCTGTAGCTCCTGGCCCCAGCACAGTGTAGATTTTTAATAAACACCACATGCACAAATGTTTTAATCTTTTGGGGGAAACAGACAGCAATATCAGGCTATTTCAGTAAGAAATAATCCTTAGCTATTTTTGTTAAGCTACGTATATGATGCCTACAGTTCCTGAACGATTGTAGATATATTATTTTTACTCTTTTGGATATTATCTGTAGAATAGTAAATGTATTTCTAAGTGCTAGGTGTAATTTTAACTAAATTCTACCAGCTTTGCATAACACGTAATCTGAAATTATCTCTAACCTTACCCCCATCACCTTATCGTTTCCCTTATCTCTAAAAAATCAATGGTTGACAATGAATGGATAAACAAAATGTGATATATACATATGATGGAATACTATGCTGCAGTAAGAAGAAATGAAATTGGGACGGATATGATAATATGGATGAATCCTGAAGACATTATGCTAAGTGAAGTAAGCCAGACACCAAAGGACAAATATTGCATGGTCTCATTAATATGAACTAAATACGAAGAATAAATACATGGCGTTAAAAACCTAGAGTATAGGTTATTATGAGATAAGAGGAGGGCTGAGAAGGACTACTGATACTTAATGTATGTAGAAGTTTTAATTAACTTTACTGTAAAATGTGGAAGTATATAGAGTTGATGCTAACATAGTGAGTAGCAGCTGGTTTATAAATGGGATTGTGGCTGAAAAAGGTAGTCTAGGGATATAAATGTCAATTCAAAGAAAGCCAGAAAATAATCTTGGGACTGAATAACATAGTGAACCCAGAGGTGGATGAAAATTGTGGCTGATGGTTCAGATGCAAGAGTGTCCTTCTGTGGACTAGAGTGGATGTATGTCACCTTTGCAGGGTGGTGGGAATGTGGAGAAGCATGGGAAAACTACAATTGGTGTGACCTAGGGACCGTGGTTAACAGCAATACTGTCATATTCTTGCATCAATGCCAAAGATGTACTGTGTTGATAATGGAGGTTGTAGCCGTTGGGCAACTTGATGTAATTATGAATTCCAAAAATATAATTGGATCATGCTTGTAAACTGATCTGTTAATCTGGGCAATTAAGTTATGATTAGGGCATTGACTGGGCCACATCAGTAGGGCATTGAGCCCCACCCCTTGGTGGGTGGGGGAATCAAATATAAAAGGCAAGGCAAAGGACAGAGGGAGCAGTTTTTGAGAAGCAGTTTTGATGTTGGAGTTTGGATGTTGGAGAGAAGGCCCCAGGAGGAGAGAAGCCAGCCGTTAGCCTGATAGTCTACAGCTGACCTTGTGGAGGAACCAGAGGCACTAAGCCCGGAGAGAAATGCAGCCCCGGGAAGAGAGGAACCCAAGAAGCCTGAACACTGGCAAACGTCGGCAGCTGTCTTGCTCTAACACGCAGCAATGGACTTTGGTGAGAGAAGAAACTTATGCTTTATGGCCTGGTAACTGTGGACTTCTACCCCAAATAAATACCCTTTATAAAGACCAACCCATTTTTGGTATTTCACATTAGCACCCCTTTGGCTGACTAATACAGAGGTGTATGGAAAAAGTGTGCCAAACGTATACTATGGACCATGGTTGGTGGTAATAGTCTGATGATATTATCTCATAATTTGTAACAAATATTCTACCATGGTGTGGTACGTTGGTGAAGGGATGTTGTATGGGACTTCTACACATGTGCATGATTGTTTTGTAAGTTCACAACCTCTGTAATAAAAATATATTTAAAATAATAATAGGGTGGGTTAGGGGAAAAATAAACCAAATGGAAGATATGGACTATAGTTAGTAATATTTTGAGAATGCTCTTGCATAGTTTGTAACAAATGTTTCACAACAATACAAGGTGTTGGTGGTGGGGTGATGTATAGGACCCCTGTATGATGTTATGCATGTTTATTTTGTAAGTTCATTATTTATGTATGTTCATGCATGAATGATATACTTCAATAAAATAAATTTAAAAAAATCAATGGTTGATCTTAGTAACAGTTTTTCTAGATGACTCAGAGGAGTACCATTACAATCACTGCATACAGTGATATCTTGACGAGTGACTGAGATGCGTTAGACGGTCTGCTCATTTGCAATGCTTTCAAGCTCTTAAGTCTATTTTAGGGAGCTTCTCTGGATCCCTTCTTGTATGGGATATCACTTTCTGCTACCAAAAGTTAACCACTTCTCTTATAAATTGTTGCTTCCAGAAGCAGCAAGCTGGGAAACCAATTTAAGCTGATGTTTTAGTAAGATTAAGCAGTGCTTGAAGGCCTGCAGTAATATATCTGCTTTAAGACATGGACTTTGGCTGTATATATGATTCTATGATATCTAAAGTTGACTAGTATGAAAATAATGCAAAGATACCTATCAAAAAGAAATGTCAGACTCTATGATGTCAACTCCCTGAAAAAGCAATTAAATAACTCTAAAATTCAATTCTTGGGCTCATCAGTTGACCATTTATCAGCTCTTATATGAATTAGGAAGAGAGATGAAATATACATGACCTTACTTGCACTAAGCAGTTGCAAGAACATTTTATAGAGGCTCAGAATAAGTTATAATAAAGAAGTCAATCAATAAATCAATAGAACACTTTCCATCAACCCAGCCAAAGGAAATTATTTTGATAAAGAACATTTTAAGGGAACAAAGTAGACTTAAGATAACACACAAGGTATTAGTAATCTTTATACTAATGAGCACCATTATTCAGCATATTAAAGCTCATTTTGTTTTGGGACGCATCAGCACGTACCTTTGAACAAGTGGCAAAGGAAGGAAATTGAGAGTAGAAGTCATGTCGAGTCCACAGTCCAACATAATGGTGGTCGACTTGAATTTGAGCACATTGCATGGTAAGGTTGGATGCCCCGACAGACAATACTGAAAAAAAAAAAAAAAAAAAAAAAATCACTTTTCTCAATAATCAATTAGAAAGAAAACCTAAAAAGCAAAGTAAATTAAGTAAAACTGATCATTTTCTCTCATAGGAGTAGCTAACTTTCTATGGCTTCCTCTTTTTACTGCTATGGGTACCACTTCCCCTAGTAGTTCACAATACTAAAAAAAAAAATCAGATCATATCCAACATTTCATAAGGTACCTACCTAGTTACACCGCAGGCAAAGCAGCTTTGGAGGGGCCACAGTTATTCAAATTAGATTTTAAGTAGGTATCTGCTCTACTCTCACGATACCTCCAAATTTCCACTATCCCATCTGTACCGAAGTACCGCTAAAAGTTGGGTCCTCAAATTATATTCTAAGTTTGTTTTTCTCCTGTAAATAGGTCAAGTGCAGTCCTCAAAGAGGAAATGGTTGGGAAGCTTAATTAACAAACACCAGTAAAGGTTTATGGCTCAGTTTTGTTGGAAGAAATGACCCAAAAGGACAAGTGACTCCTGTGATGTCCAGATACTAAGCAGGAGTGTGGGACATCTACTCCTGAGCAATCCAAAGTCTCTTAAAAGTTTCTTGCCAGGAAGCGGATGTGGCTCAAGAGACTGGGCTTCTATCATACGGGAGGACCCGGGTTCAATCCCTGGGGCCTCCTGGTAAAGGTGAGCCAGGCCTGAGCGATGCAGCAAGATGATGGCGCAACAAAAGAGAGACGTAGGGGAGAGCCAAGGCGAGACGTGACAGAAACCAAGAACTGAGGTGGCGCAGGTCCGCAGGATCGAATCCCGGCGAAGCCTAGAGAGGAAAAACGAGAAGAGAAGACAAAAAGAAACAAGCACAGACGATCACACAGCGAATGGACACAGACAGCAAAGAGCAGGGTGGAGGGGTGGGGAGAAACAAAAGTCTCTTGCCTCTGGCAGCACAGCTCAGAAGTCAAAGAGGCACAAGTCACACTAGAGTATTAAAAGGAGAGTAAGGAGGCAAGATAAGACACGGATCCTCAATGCAGTGGTGATGAGATAGGACAGAGTGAAAATCACTCATGTGGCAGGTACCCTGTCACCTTTAATAATTCTACTGCTGCTCTGAAGAATGATAGGACAGGGAAAGGCCTTCCCCTACTTTTAAAGTCACTCAGTAGAGGCCTCCCTTTGACAGCAAAGCCCAGAAAACGGGGGTCGATGTTCCTAGTCCCGCGACAAGAACAGCCCCGCTCTGGTTTAAGCGCAGGTGCAGCACAGGGCAGGGTAACGACAGCAGCGCCTGGCCCCACATGGCCACTTCGCTTAGGCTAACTCTTTCCAGGTATTTGTTACTCTGTTGGTTGCACCACTAGATAAATTTTCCACTTTTCTCCAGAGGACATTACAGGAACCTATGTTTTTTAAAAACTGTATGTCCTAAAAACGATAAGGCCAAGATATCATAGGCATTTTGCAAGATTTTTCCATTTTCCAAATTTATGTATGATGATGATATTTTCCAAATCAAAATTGATGGTCCGAAAAGGCACAAGGTTGCTACTGATGAAAACAATACAAATTATTTAAAATTGTAATTGCCACAAAAAAGTTCAAGCGGCATGATTTGGATAACTATACTTTACATAAATTCATTCTTTAATAGGGATCAGGGGGAAGCAGATGTGGCTCAAGCGAATGAGCTCCTTCCTGCCACATGGGAGGTCCTGGGTTCAGTTCCCAGTGCTTCCTAAAAAAGGGAAGATGAGCACACAATGAACAGACACAGCGAGCGCAAACAACAAGGGGGAGGAGAGAAATAAATCTTTAAAAAAAAAATAGGGATCAGAATTACAGAAAAACTTTTCCTATAATTTAAGAGAGAGCTATCCCTACTTCCAACCTCCATCTGGTTCCCTATAGCTAGCTTGTTCTTTATTCCCATCTAAGACTAATTTGTTAAAAATAAACATCTCAAAATTAACACAAAGCATCATGTGAAACTTGACCTAAACATAGCAAATGCTCTAGTAAGTGCATATGATCGAAACAGAACCAAAAATTCAGCTAACCACACTGAGTGACAAAATCTTTATTTTCACCCTTAACTCTAACATGGTAACAACGTATACCAGAAGACAGAAGACTGATAGGTAAAAACTGCTGCTCAAAAGCTATCAGGCAAAAGAAAAGCTAGCTGAAGAACTTTTGTTTCGCCATCCGAGGACAAAGAAAGGCAAGGAACACAATAACAGGGCCACGAGCAAGTGGAAGACCCTCTTCAGAGCACCTGCTGCCAGGGGGTCAGGCGCTGAACTCTTCCTGATGAGCAGTGCACAGGTAAGGGGCCTACCTGAGAAGTGCCAAAGACACAGGGAGGTTCCCTGACTCCAGAGATTCCACTGAGGCAGGAAGAGTGACCAGTAAGGGAGGTACCTGCAAAGTACCCAAAATATGTCTGCCTCCAGTGATGCTTTATGTACGTTCCCAATATGCTGCCTCCAATCAAAAATCAACTTATAACCAAATGCACAAAAATGGTAAATAATCATGTGACTTTAATTTTAAAATTAGAAATAATGCTGTATTACAGAGTTTAAAAATAGTGGAAAGGAAAACATTAGCCACAATCACACCAATCCAATTACCATTTTTATATTCCCTGTCTTTTTCCATATTTATGAACTCTGTAATTTTAGTAAATACACCATTCTACGGCCTGCCTTTAGAACGCATCATGTTTTTTTGTCTGTGGCCTAACACTTCATCTTCACTGGCTGCCGAAGCAGACCCCATCATTTGCCTGCCCAGCCCCTCATGCGGCCACCGAGGCCTGCTTCTAGCTGCTCCAGCACAGATGCGGCTGTGATCGTCACGTCAGTGTGTGTGGCTTTTTCCACACCGGATGATTTCTTTAGAGGATTCTGAGAAGTGGCAATAAGTAGGTCAGAAAATATGAACATTTTATGGCTCTTGAAATATGCTGCCAAAATGCTTTCCAAAAACAGGCTGTACCTATTTCCAATGTCACCAGTACTTCAGATCTGCTTATTTCCACAGTATCATTATGGTCAAAACCTTCTGGAATCTGTACCAAAATGCAGCTTTAACTTTAGCAGTAGCTATCTAGAAGCAATTAAACGGCCCTAAATAGGAAAATCACTACTTAATAAATGGCTTTAATTTTGAGAGGCAGCTGGGGGGTGGGGGCGAGGTGGGGTTTGGAATAAAACTGCCGGGGTTCAAAGCTGGTCCTGCTTGTTATTAATGTGATCTAGGGAAAGTTACTTAACCTTGCAAAGACTCATTTCTCATCTGTGAGATGTCATGGTAGACCGCCCACCCTCACAGAATTGTTTGAGGACTAAATGAGTGACACCATGTCTGACACACAGTGTGTGCTCATTGTTAGTTGCTATAGCTACAGAATAAGCAATGGGCTGAAGAGGTCACCTGAACTTGGGGTGAGGGGATAATTTACAGCATTTTATAGAGGAAGTTATGCTCTATGGTGGCATTTACTAATGTCTGAAACACTTGTGTATCCCACCAAACTGGCAAAGTGAATGACCAATTTTACAAAAACTGCTGATTGCTCGTTTGCCCTCTGGGAAGATGGATCCAACCGAGACTGTCACCACTAGCGAGTGCACAAGGTTTCGTAACTTTTCTCTTTTTCTAGCTTAATCACATAGCAATGCTTGAATGTTAATTTCTCTACTCTGCTGTGTGACAGTTTACTATCTATATTTCCCTGTGCGCATGTTGGTCTTCTGTTCCCACTCACTGATTGTACCATGGTTTTGGAACTTACATATGTTTAACATATATAAGCAGTTTATATTTTTTGGATAAACTTTTATTAGTAATACTTAGTATATATCTTTCCGATTCTTTACTTTTATGAAAAAATAAACTTTCATTATAGAAAATTTTAAACATATAATGAAATTTCATGTAATCACTACTTGGCTTTAACAAATATCCAAGCTCCAAGCTCTATCTGGTTGTTTCATTCCTTTTTTTTCTTTTTTTTTTTTGCTGTAACTGTGTTTCAAGTTTCTGTGTGTCTGGCTTCATTCCTTTTGATACTGATACACTTCTGCAGAATATCTATATATGTTAATAAACTCATTTCTGAAAATACTTGTTTCTTACAGTCTTAAATTGATCTTATTCACAATTGGGACAAAGACACAAGTCCATTTTCCTAAATGTCCTAGTAAAAGTCATTAAGGGTGATTCTTTTCACCTTTATTGGTTATTCTGGTTTTTAACACCTTGAAGTTCTATAATAGCCTGGATATGTGTCTATATTTTGTTCCATTAGTCTTTTTGCTTTGTTTTTCCATTTTTAGCAGCAATGCTATAAAGTTTATGACTTGTGCTATTTTCCAATATGTTAGCGACTAGCCTTCAATTCTAAAAAAAAAAACAATTTCTACAGCGATATAATGGAGTCCAAATTTAATCTACATATTAACTTAGGGAATGCTGACATCTTTACTATATAAAACCATTTCTCTGAACCAGGAGCAATATACTGCTTTCTATTCTATTAATTTTATTTTTGTCTTCCTTTACAGTTTGAAATGTTTATTCCTTTAGTTAATAATCAAATATTCAATTATCCTTAAGATAAATGTTTAGTTTTTCTTTTCAATTTCTATTTAATCTCTGCTCTCAATTTTCTTACTCTGTTTTAAGTTTTATCTATTATATTTTCCGAACTTCTGTACCTGGATGTGTAGCTGATCAAGATACGCATTCAGGCTACATAGACAGCCTTCTCAGTGACGGTCTGCATGCATCTCACAAGTCTAGACATAATGTGTTTTTATTTTATTCATTTCTAAACATAATTTCTTTGTGCCACAAATTACTCAAAAGTGTGCAGGTGTGTGTGTGGTTTAATTTCCGAATGAGGAAATTACATAATACATAATGGTTATTCATTTCTAATTTTATTGCATTCGGAAAACAAAATCTGTACATTAATTTTTTGGTGTTTGTTAAAGCTTGCTTTGTGTCCCTGTACATAGTACATAGTCAATTTTTACAAATGGCTCAGTAGGCATGAAAAATTAAAAAATATATTGTAATTGTTGTGTACAGGGGATATTAAGTTTATTATCTTACTTAAATCTCATATTCTTACTTACTTCAACCCAAGGAAAGAAGTGCATAAACATGTCCCACTATGATGATAAACGTGTCAATTTATCTTTGCAATTCTGTCAAATTTTCCCTCCTAAATTTTGAGGCTACAATGCTAGGTACATAAGGTCAGAATTATTAAATTTTAGAAATGAGCTGTTTATTTTGTCCTTATGTAATCTTTGTCTTACAATTTAATTTCCAGATAATAACACAGCTACGCCAATTTTTCTTTGGTGATAACTGTGACATATCTTCCTATTTTAAATGAAATATATATACACACATAATTGAAACCAAAATAGCTTAAAGAAACCCTTCTCTTCTAGCTGTTTCTTCTAGTTACTTCTTTATTTCTAAACAATAACATTATACTGCTATTTCTTGATTTTTAAATCTTAGTTATTATTTATTGATGTTTTCCTACTATGGAAGTTGTCCACAAGTTGATGAAGCTGTGCTGTTTTGTAACTAAGATATGTACAAAAAGATTTCCTATCACATTTGAAGCAATGCACTTGAAGGCAACTGCCACATTCTTTGGACGAGATAAAAGAAATTTCAAAGGAAGGATAGGCTAGTTGGACAAATTAATGCACTGTTCAGTAGCATCGTTAAAGCACTGTGTCATGGCTTAATTCTCAGTGCTGTTTCTCTCTCTTATGGCTATGTAATAAAAGAATGATGTCTTACAGTCATATTTTATAATGCACTATATGTTACACTATTTTTACAGTGAAGGACTATTAACCAATGTCTCTGTTCACCAGTCTTTCCTGTACACCTTCTGGGTTCAGATTCTTTTCCCTGAAGTACATCCCTTAGTACACCTCCTACAGAGATGGTACTCAGTGGAAAGCTCTCAGCCATTATGGTTCTGAAAATTTCCTAATTTTGACTTACTCCTCAACAGTGATGGTGGTGGAATTCTCAGGTAGAAAGTCACTTTTCCTCAGAATACTAAAGATCTTAATGCCACTGCCTTCTGCTGTCTATTACTGCTGATGAGAAATCTGCTGGCAGTCTAACTGGTGCTCCCATAAAGGCGGCGTTTTAAGTCTTCTCTTGGCTCTTGCTGTTCTGATCTTCCACAGAGATGGGCGCAAGCATGACTTTCCTTTCCTGTCATTCTCGCTGTCTTTATTTTTTTGGCTTATGTTTCTATCACATGAGGACTCATGTTTTTCACAGGTGTAAAAAGAACCTGTCAGCCACTATCATTCTGAATATTGCCTCTCCCTATTCTTTCCAGTTTCTATTTCTGGAATGCCAATTACATGCATACTGCACTGTTTCATTTTATCCCCTGTGATTCAATTTCCCTTTCACATATCCATGTTTTTATTTTTTTTATTATTATTTTTTTACTTTATTTTGTACATTTAATAATTGAAAATATAAACAATTAAAAACTAAAAAGTAAACACAGATGAATAAATATATACATTTCTCAATTAAATGTAATGGATACATATAAATTTTTTTTGAATCAAACAATATATTACACAATATATTTGGTTCATAGCAATGCATTCATACAGTATTTGTCCTTTTGTGTCTGGCTTCCTTCGCTCAACATAATGTCCTCCAAGTACATCCATGTTGTCAGGTGCTTCACGACTTCATTTCTTCTTACAGCTGCATAATATTCCATCCTGTGAATAGACCACAGTTTGTTTATCCATTCATCTGTTGATGGACACCTGGGTTGCTTCCAACTTTTGGCAATGGTGAATAATGTTGCTATGAACATCGGTGTGCAGATGTCTGTTCGTGTCACTGCTCTCACTTCTTCTGGGTATACACCCAGTAGTGGTATCGCAGGGTCACGTGGCAAGTCTATATTCAACTTCTTTAGGAACTGCCAAACAGTCCTCCACAGTGGCTGTACCATTCTTTTTTTTTTTTTTACCGGGAGGTCCAGGGGATTGAACCCAGGTCCCTCCATATGGGAGACAGACGCCCAACCATTTGAGCCACATCCGTCTCAATGTGGCTGTACCATTCTGCACTCCCACCAACAGTGAAGAAGTGTTCCTATCTCTCCACATCCTCTGCAACACTTGCAGTTCTCTGTCTTTTTAATACTGGCCATTCTGATAGGTGTGAAATGATATCTCACAGTAGTTTTGATGTGCATTAATCATGAGTGATGTTGAGCATTTCTTCATGTGTTTTTTTTGCCATTTGTATTTCTTCTTTCTAGAAATGTCTATTCAAGTCTTTTGCCCATTTTTTAATTGGGTCATTTCTCTTTTTATTGTTGAGTTGTAACATCTCTTTATATATCCTGGATGTTAAACCCTTATCAGATATGTGATTTCCAAATATTTTTTCCCATTGAGTTGGCTGCCTTTTCACCCTTCGGACAAAGTCCTGTGAGGTGCAAAAGTGTTTAATTTTGAGGAGGTCCCATTTATCTATTTTTTTTTTTGCTGCATGTGCTTTGGGTATCAGGTCCAAGAAACCACCACCTACTACAAGGTCTTGAAGATGTTTCCCTACCTTTTTTCTAGCAGTTTTATGGCCCTGGCTTTTATATTTAGATCTTTGACCCATTTTGAGTTGATTCCTGGGTTAGATAGGGGTCCTCTTTCATTCTTTGGATTATAGATATCCAGTTCTCCCAACACCATTTGTTGAAGAGACTGTTTTTTCCCGTTAGTGAGGGCTTGGTAGGTTTATCAAAAACCGGTTGACTGTACAGGTGAGGGTATATTTCTGGGTTCTCAATTCTATTCCACTGATCGATGTGTCTATCTTTATGCCAGTACCATGCCGTTCTGACCACTGTAGCTTTGTAATATGTTTCAAGGCCAGGCAGTGAAATTCCTCCCACGTTGCTCTTCTTTTTTAGAATGCTTTTGGCTATTCGGGTGCACCTACCCTTCCAGATGAATTTGGTAGTTGCCTTCTCTAATTCTGTAAAGTAAGCTGTTGGGATTTTGATTGGTCTTGCATTGAATCTATAAATCAGTTTGGGCAAGATTGACATCTTCACAATATTTATTCTTCCAATCCACGAACATGGTATGTCTTTCCATTTGTTTAGGTCTTTTAAAATTTCTGTTACCATTGTTTTGTAGTTTTCTGCATACAGGTCCTGTACTTCTTTGGTTAAATTAACTCCTAGGTATTAGAATATTTTGTTGCTATTGAAAATGGAAATTTCCCCCTGATTTCCTCCTCAGGTTGTTCAGTACTAGTGTACAAAAACATTACTGATATTTGCGTGTTGATCTTGTATCCTGCCACTTTGCTGAACTCATTTCTGAGTTCAAGTAGCTTTGCTGTGGATACTTAAGGATTTTCTAAGTACAGGATCATGTCATCCGCAAACAGTGAGAGTTTTACTTCCTCTTTTCCTATTTGGACGCCTTTAATTTTTTTTTCTTGTCTAATTGCTCTAGCTAGAACTTCTAGCACAACGTTGAATAACAATGTTGACAGTGGGCATCCTTGTCTTGTTCTCGATCTTAGAGGGAAAGCTTTCGACCTTTCCCCATTGAGTATGATGTTGGCTGTGGGTTTTTCATAGATGCCTTTTATCATATTGAGGAATTTTCCTTCTATTCCTATCTTTTGAAGTGTTTTTTATCAAAAAAGGATGCTGGATTTTGGCGAATGCCTTTTCTGCATCTATTGAGATGATCATGTGTTTTTTTTCCTTCAATTTGTTAATGTGGTGTATTGATTGATTTTCTTATGTTGAACCAGCCTTGCATACCAGGAATAAATTCCACTTGGTCGTGATGTATAAGTCTTCTGATATGCTCTTGGATTCGATTTGCAAGTATTTTGTTGATAATTTTTGCATCTATGATCATTACAGAGATTGGTCTGTAATTTTCTTTTCTTGTGGAATCTTTATCTGGCTTTGGTATTAGGGTGATGTTGGCTTCATAAAATGTGTTGGGTAATTTTCCCTCCTCTTCAATTTTTTGGAAGAGTTTAAACAGGATTGGTGTTAATTCTTTTTGAAATGCTTGGTAGCATTCACCTGTGAAGCCATCTGGTCCTGGACTTTTATTTGCTGGGAGATTTTTGATGACGGATTCAATCTCCTTAAATGTGATTGGTTTGTTAAGTTCCTGTATTTCTTGTAGCATCAGTGTAGGGCGATTATGCATTTCTAGAAATTTGTCCATTTCATCTAGGTTGTCTAGTCTGTTGGCAAATAGTTTCTCATAATATCCTCTTATGATTCTTTTTATTTCTGTGAGGTCATTTGTAACTTCCCCCCTTTCATTTCTGATTGTATTTATTTGCATCTGCTCTCTTTTTTTCTTTGTCAGTCTAGAGAGGGGTTTGTCAATTTTATTGATCTTCTCAAAGAACCAGCTTTTGGTTTTGTTGATTTTCTCTATTGTTTTTCTGTTCTCATTTTCATTTATTTCTGCTCTAATCTTTATTATTTCTTTCCTTCTGCTTGCTTTGCTGTTCTGTTTCTAGTTTCTCTAGTTGTTCAGTTAAATCTTTGAGTTTAGCTCTTTCTTGTTTTTTAATACAGGCATTTAGGGCTATAAATTTCCCTCTCAAGTCTGCCTTCACTGTATCCCAGAAGTTTTGATATGTTGTGTTCTCATTTTTATTTGTCTCAATATATTTACTGATTTCACTTGCAATTTCTTCTTTGACCCACTGATTATTTAGGAGTGTGTTGTTCAGTCTCCACACATTGGCAAATTACT
>JAQZBX010049709.1:0-19852 GCA_029593785.1 Cabassous unicinctus
TTTTTTTTTTTTTTTTTTAAGGCGGGATGGGCAGTTGAACCCAGGACCTCCTACATGGGAAACAGCTGCTCAGCCACTGAGCTACTTCCACTCCCATGGCTTTTGATAGATGCATTTATTTACCTTTGTAGCCCAAGCCTTTATCAAATATATACTACTGTATTCTCACTTTTTATTTCATATTTTACTATTTTACTATTTTACTTAGTTTGAGACATTTGACTATTTACCCCCATCTAGAGGATTTTATAGATTGTATTTTGAGGTGTTTTTTGTTGTTTTTTTTTTTAGAACAGTTGTAAGTTTACATATAAATCATGCAGAAAGTACAGATTCCTATTTTCCCCTCTCTCACAGGCAGTTTTCCCAATTAACATTTTGCATTAGTGTGATACCTTTGATACAATTGATGAAACAACATTGTTATTGAATATAATTATGCAATCAACTGTAGCCCATAGTTTACATTAGGGTTCTCTCTCTGTGTTGTATAGTTCTTTTGCTGTTTTTTTGTGTGGGGTTTTTTTCTGGTAACTTATATGCAACCTAAAATTTCCCATTTTATCCACTCTCAAATATACAATTTATTGGTGTTAATTACATTCACAAAGTTGTACCTTCATCACCATTGTCCATTTCCAACACTTTTCCGTTACCCCAAACAGAAACTCCATACCAATTAAACAGAAACTCCCTGTTCCCCACCCTACCCAGCCCTTGGTAACCTGTATTCTAGTTTCTGACTTTATGAATTTTCATATTCCGCTTATATAAGTGAGATCATATGATATTTGCCCCTTTGTGTCTGGCTTACTTCACTCAACATGTTGTCTTCAGGGTTCATGGGTGTTGTAGAATGCATCAGAACTTCCTTTTTACAACTAAATAATATTCTATTGTATATATGTAACACATTTGGTTTATCTACTCAAAATATCTGTTTGAGTCCCTGCTTTCAATCCTTTGGGGTATATACCTAGATGTGGGATTGCCAGGTCACATGCTAATTGTATACTTAACTTACAGAGGAATTGCAAACTTTTCCACAGTGGCTGCCCTATATTACATTCCCACCAACATTGTTTAAGGGTTCCTATTTCTCCATGTCCTCTCCAATACTGGTTACTTTCCAGTTTCTTAATAGTAGCCATTCTAGTGGGTGTGAAATGGTAGTTCATTGTGGTTTTGATTTGCGTTTTCCTAATGGCTTACATTATTGAGCATCTTTTCATGTGCTTATTGGCTATTTATATATCTTCTTTGGAGAAATGTCTGTTTCACATCTTTTGCCCCTTTTCATTGGATTTTTTTTTTTTATCTTGTTTAGTTTTAGGAGTTCTTTATATATTCTGGAGATTAAACCTGTATCAGATGTGTGGTTTCCAAATATTTTCTCCTATTGAGTAGGTTGTCTATGTATATGGGAACTCTGTATTTCCTACATGACTTTTCTGTAAACCTGTAACTTCTGTAATTGAAAAATAAAAATAAAAAGGATACTTTCAGAGCCAGTGTGTCTCAGTGGTTGAGTTCCAGCTTCCCACATAACAAGGTCCCGGGTTCAATCCCTGGCTCTGGTATCCCACCCCCCCGCCCCCCAAAAAAGTTACTTTTGGTGAGGACTTAGGAGGAAATGATGAATGTGTTATTGGAAATTAGAAGACATACTATCCTTATTACAAAGTGGCAGAGAACTTGGCAAAATTATGTTGTGATCTTGGATGGAAGGCAGAACTTGAAAGCAGTGAACTTGGGTATTTAGCTTAGGAGATTTTCACGCTAAGTGTGGAAGGGGCAGTCTGGTTTCTCCTTGCAGCTTATAGTAAAATGTGAAAGGAAAGAGATCAACTGAGATCTGAACCCTTAAGCATAAAGAAACCAGAAACTGGTGTTTTGGAAAATCATGAGCCTATCCAGATAGTGTGCTCCGAGACTAGGCCCAGAAGCAGCTCTATCAGGAACCTTTCTGAACTTTTAGAAAGCATGTCCCCAGAGCGTAGGGCTCCATGTGAGGGTTTAAGTGAACAACCCTTTCCTAAAGATGGTGTGGCTGACTGTGGACCCAGTCAGCCATTTCAGTGGAAATCAGGATTAAAAAAGTAGTTATCCAGGAAGGATCTGTAGAAGGTTCTATTTTCTAATGGTTTGGACTTGCTCGAAATGCATCCAAAACCAAGAAGGTTTTTGTAGAATTTGTCAGAGCAGAATCACTGCCAGCCGGGACTGAAAGGGACTGAAAAGGAACAAATTGAAGAAAGGATGACTTCAAGGGCAGAATAATGGAAGCAAAGGTCTAGGCCAAAAAGATCTGGAGCCAAGAGAGTGGGCCCATCTATGTTTGGGGCAAGGGTAAGTCCACCCTTGGATGGCAGGCCATCTTCCCCGGCACTTTGAGGGGTAGATGTGCCTTGTGCCCTGTTCAATGAAATTTCCCCACCCCAATGCTCGGAGATAATGGGGCCCATGCCCCAGCATTTATGGAGAGCCTGGCCGTCATTCTGATGCTTGCTTGGAGGGGGTGGGGCCTACATCCCAGTGTTTAGGGAGAGCACTGCAGCTGCCTAAGGGCTTGGAAGGGGTGGGGCTGCCACTCCATCAGGCCCAGAAGACAAAAAAAATCAAGCCACAGATGGTTCTCAGGCCTTGAGATCTAATGGATTTTGACCTGCTGGGTTTCGGGATTGTTTGGGAACTGTGACCTGTTTTCCTTCCAATTTCTCCCTTTTGAAATGGGAATGTTGATCCTGTGTTTGTCCCACAATGTATTGGAAGCAGATAATATGTTTTCTAGGTTTCACAGGTCTATCAGACAAAGAAGCTTTGGCCCAGGATGGACCACACCAATAACTGATATTGTTAGCATTGTTATTGAAATGACACAAAGCTTTGGAGGTGCTGTGATGGAATGAATGTATTTTGCATGTTGGAAGAACATGTGTTTTTGGGGTCTAGAGAGCAGACTGTTGGGAATTGAATCATGGACCCCACTAAAGGCATGTTCAGCTCCCAACCCCTCGTCCTGTGGTTGTGAACCCATTTATAAGTAGGACCTTTGAAGATGTTATTAGTGAAGGTGTATCCAGAGTGAATGAGGGTGGGCCTTATTCCAGTACTGCTGAGGTTCTTAAAAGCAAAGGAAATTGGACATGGGAAAAAAGCCACGGGGAGAAGCCAGACATTAACGGATTCCAGAAGAGAAAGAGGACATTGCCATGTGACTGAAAAACCAGAGAACCCCAAGGATCTACAGCTGCCAGCCCCAGAATGCCACAGTCTTTGCGGAGAAAGCACCGCCTTGCTGACCCCTCAGTTTTGGACTCAAAACTGTGAGCCAGTAAATTCCTGTTGTTAAGCCAACCCATTGTGTGGTATTTATTTTAGCAGCTGTGAAACCAGTACAGAAGTGTGGTATCTCATTGTGGTTTTGATTATTGTTTTCCTAATGGCCAATGATGTTGAGCATCTTTTCATGTCCTAACTCGGTCTTAATACATACTAACCTAAAAACCAAAGTTTCCTTATAGCAGAATGTTGATAAAGAAAATTTTTATTTAGGCAGGGAAATGTTTTGGCCATCTGCTTATAAGACTAGAAGTTTCACCTAATTTTGATTCCCTGTGAACCAAATATCTTAAGCTGATGCCCATGATACCATTCTTTAAAATTATTTAACCAGCAGACATCTTAAGGTTTCTTTTAAGAAAGATTGACACGTAACTCTTGAGATGGGCTTCAGACCTTTAGCATGGAATATTGTGTTATGTGTCAGAAGCCCTAACTTTTTTTCCTTCTAATATATGAATGGAAAAACAGCATCTCCCAAACCTGGTACTTGGAGAAGAGGGGAGGAAGTAATAGTTTGCATAACTCTTTTTTAGAATAAGTCTCTAAGAACTTTAGCACTAATTGAATCAGGGATGAGAAAGGAATTTCTAAAGTTTAAAACTTTTTGAAAAATTGAAAATTTAAAAAACACTGTTTTTCTTCTTTCCTCTGTCATCCATGATTTAATTAGATACATAACACCTTTCAATCGGCCTTTTGCTCATTTCTATCCTCTTTAGACCTAAAGCTCCTTTATTTAAGTCCTCATCTTAGGTAGGAAGGTGAAGTGGGAACGTGGCTTCTCTACAGTCACATCCCTACCTGTAGATAGGTCATGACTGTATTCTGGATCTCTTGATTTATATTAGGCCATCGACTACTTTTTATTCTGTGGGGATATTGTAAAGGCATGATGAAGCTGGTAAACACTTTTGAGAACTCTTAAAAGTCTTGTAAAGAAGTAGTTTAGAGCTTGGCTTAGATTCATTCCAGGATTTAAGAAAGCCGTTTGCTATTGCTACTTAACAGTTGAACTCAGTCTTAATTTCTGAATTTTGTACCATTTTCTTTTTGAGAAACAATCCCCAGCTGGTAATAAGAGTTGAAAGTTACAAAAATACTTGAGCATAAGAATATTATCCTATGGAAACTCTATTGTTATCAAGAATGCAAGACTGAAGAAACAATGCAGTTGGGATGAACAGACTCCCTGGTCATTTAGTTTTCCAATAAGATGGGAGTTAAAAGCATACCGGGAAACTGTCATGGCATACTCTAGGAGAAAGGCTTTGTTCAGGCATATTCTAAGCAAATTTCTCCTTTTTAAAAATTGTATAGGGAAGCAGATGTGGTTCAACTGGTTGGGCTCCCGTTTACTATATGGGAGGCCCCGGGTTCGATTCCCAGGGCTTCCTGGTGAAGGCAAGCCAGCCCGCACGGTGTGATGAGCTGACACAGCAAGATGACGCAACAAGGGTAAAAAGGGAGACAAGCAAACACAGAAAAATGCACGGCAAATGGACACAGCGAGCACAAGCAGCAAGCGGGGGGGATAAATAAATAAAAATAAATCTTAAAAAATTGTATAAACAAGCCACCAAAGATTTTGTTTCCATTTTCTTTTAATGTCTTGATGAAAGGCTGGATACCTGTTATATAAATTCATATCAATATCCAGACATATAGCAGCTACTGTATTTCAGGTGATGTCTTTCAAAGACTGTGTGCCAGAACAAAGAAGTGCCTGGCCTCCTTTCAGGGAGCCATTTCCAACCTGGGAAGAACTGACTTTTAAGAAAAATATAGCAAAGATAAATGGAAACTTAAACTCAGAACTTTTGTTTCCTTTCAGCTTTCTTGTATGTTTTAGAACGAGTTTGTGACACATTTTGTTTTTTTTGATGCTCATTCTGTGTGTCTCTGGGTATTGTTAAGAATTAGAAATTTAGGAAGCCTAGGGGTGAGAAAGCAAAGCCATCCTGGAAACATCCTCTGAAGTTGGTATTCATGACCATTTACATTTTCCCTCTCTGTGGAGAGCAGCCCCATGAGTAGGAACACTTTAGGATTCCCAGGTCAATCCCTCAACTTCTATTTTAAAATAATAGCTACCCTCTCCCCGAAATAAATGAAAATAAAATTATAATAATAGCGACCCTCCTTTATAATTTACTTGGTAAAACAGTTTTATTTTACATTGTGACCCAGTGAAGGAAACACAGGATTTTTCTGATTACTTGGTTTGAGATTTCATCCTTAGGGGATTTTGTAGAGATGGTTGAGATAACCGAATAGGGCAATTTGAGTTGAAATCAACCTGGGCTCATATCTTGATTCTGTTGCTCATGCCTGTGTACTTAGGAGAGTCCATTAGACAGTCTGTGCTTCAGCTTCCTAATCTGTCCAGTGATCATTTGTATCTTTTCTTTCCGTCTCAACCCTCACACATCATTTAAAAAGCAATTCATCTAAGAAACTGGATCCTGCAGGGTGGAAAAAGCACAAACATTGTATTAACTGTTGAGATCCAATGCAAAAGTATAAAGAATGCTCTTAGAAAATAGTGTGCCTTTGAAGTTTTATATTCAACCTTTAAAGAGATGCTCCATCTTATGTAGGGTTTGTTCCCTATTCCAAAGCTGAAAGGGCTCATTAGTTCTCATAATTTTTTTTTGGCCTTTTTTAAAGAACTGTAAGTTTCTTCATTCTTAATTAAAACATTGAGCAAACTAATTAGGAAAATACTATGAAGAAAAAAAAACACAAAATGCCCTAACCATTCCCTGCTCCCTATCCTGTAATTGTACAAAGCATCACCCACATCTATAACTGAGAATGTGATCATGTTTTTATTTATCTTTGCATCTCTTTGACCTTTTTTTTTATCTTTAGGTCTGTTGAATGCCAGGAAGCTCATCTTTCCTTTATCTATCAAAGCATGCTGGTGTATTTCAGCTAGTAGGGAATGCCAGACTGCTGGGACCAAAATTGCTCAATTCTTATTAGGTGCTAGAGATTGGCCAGGGAAAAAGCATCATCACTTTATTGCCAGGACTGATCATTTTAAGTATCATTTGGCTTGATAATACTCACCAATCCTTAGTGAAAATGAGAAACAGGAACAGGTTTCTTCCATTTAGGTGGAGTCGTAAGCTATCTGCATTTTTCAAAAGGCCACTAAAAAGAATCATAGGCTTGCTTTTAGAATATGAATATGGGCACATTATTATTGTAGCCAAGCAGATCACATTATTTTTGTTTGAGGCTTGTGAAAAAAACTTAGACCTAGTATGATAAGAATTTAGAGTCTTCATGCAGCAGAAACCCCAGAGACAGGTGGGTTCTTTTCATTTCAATTGATACCATTAGATTTTTGTTTCCTCTGCAGGAAAGAAAAAAAGATAACACTTCTATTCCAGCTCAACTAATTAATGTAAAAGGGTAGAAAGAGGCTACATCATTCTTTAACTGGTGACTAAGGAGATTTGAATCTAATTCTGATCATGAAAAAAAAAAAAAAAAAATCAATGTTTTGGGTGCCAAATTGTGATCTTACCCATCTCAGACCCATTATGAAGCCATTGGCTTGACCTGGAATAACTGCAGCTATCTGCTTGGTGCTGCCATTTTCAACCCTACATGCATTTTCTGTTACAGCCCGAGGAGGAGCAGTTGGTCTGTGATATCACTGGATCCAGTTCTTCCACCGATGACACAGCTTCCCTTGGTCGACATTCTTCCCATGGCAGTGATGTGTCCCTTCCCCAGACTTCAAATGTGAACAGGGGCAAAGATCAACAAAGCCCTGATGGCTTCTACAGCCACAGGATGGGAGCTGAAGGTCGAGAGAGTGAGAGTGAGCCTCCCGGCTCAGGTGAAATGGAAGAGGAGGAGATGGACAGCATCACTGAAGTGCCTGCACACTGCTCTGTCCTGAGGAGCTCCATGCGCTCACTGTCCCCTTTCCGGAGGCACAGCTGGGGGCCAGGGAAGAACGCAGCCAGCGATACGGAAATGAACCACCGGAGGTAAGATGGATGGCTCTTTGTTCAGCCTCTTAGTATCTGCTTGCTTTTTAGAAGTTTCTAATTTGGTATTACAGTTGGTAAAAATTTTAGGAGACACTATGGTTTAGAAGAAAGAATATGGGCTTTGAAATCAGGAAAACTATGTTCAAACTCCAACTCTACAACTTACCACTTAGATGATCTTGGGCAAGTTACTTGACCTCTCTGAACTTTAATTTTCTCATTTATAAAATTCTTGCCTTTCAGAATATTTACAATAATAAAGTGAAATATTTTGTCTATCACATAGTAGGTACTTAATAAATGGTAACATTTATTCTTACCAGAGAAAAATTTTCATTTAAGAAATAAACTTGAAACGTTATTGTCTTAGCACATCTCAGTTTTTCAGAGTGCTTCACAGGAATTAAAGCCATCAGTTTCTAATGCAGAAAATTTTGATAAAGCCTAAATTATCAGAATTTTAATCCTCAAGAGAGCATAAAATCACTCAATATCATTACATAGTTCCTATTTTCCCATGAGTCCTCTGATTTGGGGGCCTTCCATCAATGAGACCACTCTTATTTCTTCAGTTTGGGGCAGGCTATGAGAAGATATGTTGGATCTGACTTCAGTATTGGCCATTGCCTACCTGGATGAATTTAAATAGGTGGTTTTAGCCCTAAAGAGCAGAGCGCCATGAGGTCTACTGTACTTAAAAGGATGTGCTTACTTCAAAGCGACTCTCTCAATGAGGCAAAGCAGCTAAGTAGGGAGCTGACAGTTGATCTCCCCTGCCCCCCCCCCCCGTTTAAAACAATTCATTTAAACCACTCAGCTGGAGCAGTTTGTCTAATTGTTTTAATTCCGGGTCTTCCTTACAATATTATAGCTCAAAATTTATGGAATGTAATCTAATTACATGTATTCATGTATTCTTTAAACAAACATTGAGAACCCACTATATGCCAAGCACTGTTCTAGGTTCTGAAGTTGGCAAAGTCCCGCCTTCATGGAGATCACAGGTGGTACCTTACACTCTCCTAATTGACTAATCTTTTCAGACTCCTTTAGTAATACATTCATTACCTTGTGTAATTTTTCAGTCCTCCCTATGAGTCAAATGATATTATCCCCTTTTTTACAGATGAGAAGATTGGTGCAGGCAGGTTAAATCACTTACCCAACGTCACTAGAAGCCAGGTTTCTGGTCTCTTAGTCTTGGAATTCTATGGCTCCATTTTATTCTATAGTGGTATTAATTTAAGGATGCTAACCTTAAAAATAAGCCATGTGCTGTATTAGCTGTTTTTAAATATATCTTTGAAATCCTAGATATTATGAAAAGCCGTTCCTAAAAGCTGTCCTTCCCACTTGATTCATGCTGTACATTTTGTTTTCAGCATTCATACTAATGAGAACAATAACATTCATGGGAAATGATCCCAACAGCCAGAATTCTCTTCCTGAAGCAAGGGTCGCTCTTTGGAAAGAAAGGCATGTCCTTGATGTTAACAGCATCAAGGAAGCAGGGTTTATTTTATGCAAAATCCATTTTTCTTTATAACTTACCACTGGTCCTCTGCCCTGACTTTGATCTCAGAGCTACATGTGACTTTATGGATCATGTAACTCAGTTGAGAAAATTGCACTTCAGATTAAATGATTTACCCAAGATTACATGGTGATCTGAAGACTAACCTGAGACCAGACCCTATGATCTAAGTTATTTATATTTTCAACTTACATAATACCATAGAATCTCATATTTGGACTTAATATATTAGGGATACCTAACACTACTGTCCTAATAATACTTCTAGAGAAAATAGAATGAGAGTCAGCTTTAAATTATCATTTTAATTAGTTTGACTAATCCTTATAGTATCATCTGAATATAGTGAATCCTGAATTTTGAAGTGTTGAAATCCTTTTAAAATTTTGAATGGCAATTTTTTTTCTGATCATTTACACCATGTAATAAACCTCATTCATTATCATGTGATTAACTCCTTGGAGCAAAGAGGAAGCAAAGCATTGCTCCACTGAAATTGTCAGGCCATTTTGGTTCTTGTATTTTTCTTATTCCACATTCTTTCATTCCCTTATTTCCTGTGCTATTTCACTTTGGGGGTTGTCTCTCTTCCCAGGGTGGCATCTGTATGTTTCATATAGTACCATTTTGTTTCACCTGCAACATTGACCTCTTCCACCATTCATTTTCAGTTCAATGCGAGTTCTTGGGGATGTTGTCAGGAGACCTCCCATTCATAGGAGAAGGTACAGAGTTCACTAAGTTGACTAACCATGTCGCCTCTGAGCATATACTAACAAGCATCTCATTCTGCTTAATCCACGATTAGATACTCTATTTTAAAATGATGTCATGTTTATTTCAGGCAAATAAAATACAGTTACTTATTATTAATTACTGATGTCCATCCCATATGAAATGGTTTCTTAAATCTGAAGTTTTATCCTGGTCCTTTTTTTTCCCGAAAATACAAAATATTTTTTCCATCTTGTGCTTACTGGTATTAGATGACTTTGACAATAGGGTCTCACCCAACTCTCTCTAGGAGAATTCAAAGAATTATCTATGTTGGCAAGTACTTTTTTTTGTCTCTTCAGATAGAAAAATGAAAAACAAAATATTTGGGCGTGTGTGTGTGCAGATCCTAAAATGTTTCCAACACATTCTTTAATAATATGGTAAAAGTATATTCCTAGGCTACTTGGCAGTTTCCATTCCATTGTTGATATAGTCATTCCTTAGAGCAAGTAAGGGACATAAACTAATCTTCCAGGGGCCCTCTCAGTCTTTGAGTTCCTTAATTGCTTTTTTGCAAGGTGAAATTTTGGAGCCAAAAATTAGTGATTTATAAGCTAAGAAGTAATTTCTAGTCAAAAAGTTTCGATTTGCTTTAAAATTTCCAAATATCGAGTTTATTTTTCTAGTTCAGAAGTCTTTGGTGAACTTTTCTTTCATTGTTTGAAAAAATATTAAGAAATCCAAAAATGATAGTCATTTTTTTGTTAGCCTCTCATGTTAGGAGGAGGCATTGGTAAAGAGGTATTTTTACCTGCTAGCTGAAGCTGTTTGTTGAGAAGGGGCAAACAGTAATCTTTCCCACTTTTTCTTTCTCACGTGCATGTTTCCTATAATTCCAGATTTTAGGCACAAAACTGAGCTCAAATTCAAATATCCTCATGAATCTCAGATAATCATAACTCTGTTTAAGTTGCTCTTCAGTGTTGAACAAGTTGGTAAGTGCCAGTTCTCTTAGCCGTTTTTTGGTAGAAGGTACCCAGTAAATAACCAGCAAGTATTAAAAGGGGTATCTGCTTAAAAAAAAAAAAAATCTACAGCTTCCTAAATCTCAAAGCCAAAGAGAATCATTAAATATTACCACAACTGATTGAGAAAATTAGGCTGTTCTCAAAAGTACTCTTGATTGTGAGAAAGAAACGAATGGAGGGCTTTCAGAGAAGCTTTTAGTAAGCTAGACACTGTCACTCCCAGGGGATACTACTTGTTCCTCTAGGGCGGTCAAGAGAGTTGACTCATTCTGTGTTCAAATGTGAAAACTGTGATGATCAACGTAAAGGTATTTGATATTTTTTTAAAAAGCAACTCTTAAATGTGAAAGGAGTTTTCTGCTACACGTAAGGGCAGAGACTATATGAACCATCTGTAAATTCCTTCCTGGATCCTTAGAGAAGCTATTATGTCTCTGTCTCCCTGTTGCTCTTCATTCCCTTACCTTAAATTTCATCCCATTCTTCCATATCACTATCATATTGATAGTAAAAGTGATGTTTAAATCGGTAGAAGATTGTTTTTATAAATGATGGTTTGGTGATGTATAATCAGTTATTTGATTTGCCACATTTTGTTTTTAATAAGAAGTTGGATATTTAGGTATAATATGCCTATTTTTTTAACAGTGTAGAGATTTAAAAACTAATTTCAGGGAATGAATTTCTGAATCTCGTGTGTGTTTGTAAAATATATGAAGACTTGCGTCTACTCACATGAGTAAATTCTTTTTTTAATTTTTAAAGAAGCTTTAGATTACATAAATGTTACATAAAAAATATTGGGGGGAAGCAGATGTGGCTCAAGCAATTGGGCTTCCGCCAATCACATGGGATGTCCTGGTGCTTTCTGGAGAAGGTGAGCTGGCACGGTGAGCAGGCACAGTGAACTGACAAAACAAGATGACAGAACAAAAGAGACACAAAGAGAAAAGACAATGAGATACACAACAAACCAGGGAGCTGAGGTGGCTCAGGTGATTGAGCCCCTCTCCTCCACATAGGAGGTCCCAGGTTCAGTTCCTGGTGCTTCCTAAAGAGAAGACGAGCAGACACAGAGCACACACAGCAAATGGACACAGAGAGTGGACGGTGATCGCAAACATTGGGGGGGGGGGAATAAATAAATAAAATAAATCTTTAAAAATATATTTATAGGGGATTCCCATATGCCCCACTCCCTCCCCCTCCCACACTTTCCCACATTAACAACATTCTACATTAGTGTGGTACATTTGTTACAATTGAGGAACACATATTGAAACATTGCTACTAACTGTGGACTATAGTTTATATTATAGTTTACACTCTGTCCTGCACAGTTTTGTAGGTTATGACAAAATATATAATGGCCTGTATCCATCACTGCAGTGTCATGCAAGACAATTCAATTCCACTGTCCTGAAAATACCCCCATATTATACCTATTTTTCCCTCTTCCTCCCCTCAGAACCTCTGATGGCCACCACCTTTATATCAATAATAAAAGTTCTTCCATTGCTAGACTAATAATAGGTCTATAATAGAATAATAATAAGTCTACTTTAGTCCATTGTTCATTCCCCAGTCTTGAGAATTTTGGAACGGTGATGCCCACCCTGCCTCTAATTGAGAGGGGTCTTAGATCCCATGGGGCAGATGGATGGAACTATCTTGCTTGCAGTTGCAGACACTCTCTGTTCCTTGGGATGGGCATTGTCCATTATTATCTCCTTGTTAGTTGTCCTGATTGAGTCCAGTGAACTGGAGAAGTAGGTGTTGCAACTCTGCAAATCTGTTGAGATTCAGGACTCAACTCGCACATGGACAGACCAAACATTTAAGTCTCTGGGACATATGTTTATCAAGTATAGTGCTAATTATATGTTCAGATAACAGGGGCAGAAGAGCTGTGTATAGGGAAATTATAAATGAGTCTAACTCTGTTATACTGGGGAGCATAAATTCCAAAGTAAGTCTCACTGATAGGGTGCTGAATTCCTGAGCTGTTGCCCTGCTTATAGTGTCTGGATGCAATACCAAAGCCACACAAAGATGCCACAAGTAAGGAAAACTATAGACCAATCTCTCTAATGACCTAGATGCTAATATCCTCAGCAAATGCTTGCTAATCATATTCAGCAACACATCAAATGAAAATTATACATCATGATGGAGTGGTTTCATCCCTGGTATGCATGGATTGTTCAACATAAGAAAATCAATCATTGTAATACACCACATTAACAGATCAAAAGGAAAAAATCACATGATCATCTCTATTGATGCAGAAAAAGCATTTGACAAAATACAACACCCTTTCATGATAAAAACACTTCAAAAGAAAGTAGCTTCCTCGACATGATAAAGGGTATATATGAAAAACCAACAGCTAACATCATATTCAATGGTGAAATGCTAAAGGCTTTCCCTCTAAGATCTGGAACAAGGCAAGGATGCCCACTGTCACCGCTGTTAATTAACATTGTTTAGAAGTACTTGCTCAAGCACTTAGGCAAGAAAAAGATATAAAAGGCATCCAAATTGGAAAGGAAGAAGTAAAAATTTCACTATTTGCAGGTGACATCCTATACATAGAAAGCCCTGAGAAATCTACAGCAAAGCTTCTAGAGCTGATAAAGTGGCAGGATATAAGATCAACACACAAAAATCAGTAGCATTTCTGTACACCAATAATGAGCAATCTGAGGAGGAAATCAAGAAAAAAATTCCATTTACAATAGTAGCAACTAAAAGAATCAGATACCTAGAAATAAACTTTAACTAAAGATGCAAAGGACTTGTACACAGAAAACTACGCAATGCTGTTAAAGGAAATCAAAGAAGACCTAAATAAATGGAAGAATATTCCCTGCTCATGGATAGGAACATTAAACATCATTAAGATATCTATCCTACCCAGACTGATCTACAGATTTAATGCAATCCCAATAAAAATTATAACAGCATTTTTTACTGAATTGGAAAAGTAAATTCTTAATCTGATTCTGCTTACCAGACTAGGGACATACCTCAGCTATGTATTTCTTTCTTTTTTTTTTTAAACAAGAAACAAGCAAGAAAATTCCTTACTTCTCAATCTGTGTTTCCTCTGCTGTACATATCAGCTGTATACTTCTGCTTTCTGCTTTTGCACTTGTGAGCTTTATGTTAATTTAATCTGGTATAAAATATTTTATCCTATTTAAATTGTTTAAATGATACTACTTAAAAGATTTGCTTTTAGAAGAGCCAAGGGATAGCTCCTGTATTCTCCCACCATCTCCCTTGTTTCTTTTCCTCTGCCAAAAACCTCGCTTGTCAACAAAACAAAGGTATTAGATGTATTCAAGATAGATGTTTTTGGTGTGTGTTGGCCTTCACATCTGCAAGATTCAGGAAGGAGCCAAGTGGTTTTACTATTGTCCAGAATTTCTGTATCTGAAATCCTGACCTCTCCATGCAGTTCCCTTTACCGACTAACTGCTATTTTGAACTGGTTATTTCTTGAATTAGTTGTATCTACTTAGCATTTCCAATCCCAGATTTTCTGTCCCTGCTGCTTGAGAGGGTATGTATCAATGCTGAGATAGTCAAGGAAGTAGATGATTAAATGACTTTTTCTTACTTGTGGGACAGCAAATAGATACGAACCTGAAATTTAAAAGATACATCAAATTCCTTTTTTTTTTTTTTTAAAGAAGAAAAATCCCTTCATTTTGATTAACATACAAGGAAATGTGACCATTGTTACATGCTTTATCTTTAGAGTAAGAACCTAGTGAGTAGGGTTTGAAATGGATGAGAGTGTTAATTGGTTATCGTTGTCATGAAGGATTTATGAATTGTCTGGTTTAGATGGACCCTTAATGGAAACCTAAGAAAAAAACTGATGACTCAGTGAGCCTTCCCCATGCAGTCAGTTTGTCATTGTAACTTTTAGGGGAAGGGATTAGCGATACTGTGGTGAGGGTGGTATGGGGTGGTAGAGTGAATGAAAGATTGTCTCCAGTAGGGGTTTAAATTCCTCTTTGAGAATGCTTCAAAAGAAAGACAAGGGGTAGGTAGGCTCTTTGCCAAGGATTCCCTAGAAGGAATTCTTGGGTTTCAGGTTAGACTGTTTATCCTCTAAAGAGCTCATGTAGTCATTTCTAACACTTTATCTATGTAGACATCTGTAGAACAAGTCTAAGCTGCCTTGGTTCTTGTTCTAGCCTTGTTCTAAACTAAATCAATGTTAATTCCCAAGTTTTTTTGTTTTTTGTTTTTGTTTTTTAGATGATTAAATAAACCCATCTAACTATGCCCTTTCTTTTAAAACTCAATAACCCCATCCTTGTTTCCTCTTTTCTCCCTCATTTCTATTTCTGCCTTTGATGTCATCCCCAGTATGAGCTGGTGTCCCTCTGGTGTGCAGTACTCTGCTGCCCTGAGCGCTGACTTTAATTGCAGAAGGTATGGTATTGTTACATGTCTAGCCACCAAAGGGGGAACCATGAACTGTGGCATCTGGGCTCTTGGCTGGGAGCTGGCTTCTTTGTGGCTGGAATGCACATTGGCAGCCTGCTTTGTCTGTGAGTGGCATGTTTAGTTGCCTCTGCTATGGGTAGCACTAACCCAGCTGAAGGAGTATGTCTGAGAGGTCAGATGGTGGACCCTCATGCATCCTGTTTGTCTCAAGTGCTATAGACTTGGTGTTTTCTGCACAGAATTGTCTCCCTGGCATGGTAGACAACTTCCTTCTCTGTTTTGGTCTGTCCTAATTCCCAGATCTGAGAATTTGGAGGAAAATTATGAGAGGAGCAAGGAAGCAAATCAGGTAGATTTATTTCCATTGTGCTTCCAAATCCATCAATCTCTTTACATTCCAAATTCACAGAGATTCCTCATCATTTCATATTCTTCTCTCAACTGAGCAGACAGAGTTAATTGCTAAAACATTTTCAGAATTAACTTTTGGTGATAAGACTAGATACGGTTTTCTCAGACTTTTCAAATAATTTACAATAAAAAACTAGATTTCTTCTTCACTTAGCCCTTCAACTTATCCCTGGTATTGAAAATGAGTTTTATAGAGACATTTACTCATAGTCATGATTTCTGTTGTTCTATTGAAATAGGAAAAATAAAACCCATTGTTTAATTTGCCAATTAGAGCAAATAGAAGCATATGTCCTCAGTTCATAAGTTATTTACCAAAAAAAAAAAAAAACTCAAACAAAAAAACGCAAATACAAACCCTTCTGGACTGGCGTACATGAACTTATTTGTAGCAATTAACTTTACAGTTTTCCCTGAGCTGAGGTAATTACATAGCTTCGGTAGACCTTCAAATCCAGTTTCAGCTGGTTGTAACTGAGGAAGTGGTCAGCTACAACTCTGTTGTGACATCTGGCTTATTTTAAAGAAGTTTCCACTTCAGTTGTAACAGATTAAGTTATTCTAGTTAGCAACCCCAAAGAAAACACTTAACTCACTAAACTCTCTCCCTAGAAGGTTAGAACAAGCTTATGGGGTTGTAACCTCCTGGTTATAGAAAATGCTTTTGACTCAGCAAACCACAAAATCTTTCTCCTGGGGATCCCATTTAAAAGACCAAACTCTAAATTTGCTTTTTTTTTTTTTTTCCTTTGCCAACATCAAAACAAAAAAATTAACTCTTAGACTTACTAGATTTTCAGCTTTTGTTCTCTCAAGGTGTTACATGTGCCTTTCTGCAACTTAACAGTTCTCAGAAAACCTGTGGAGCAGTTGTTCAGCCAGGTGTGCACAGATGATAAAGGTCAAGAGTAACGCTTTGGTTTTCTGGGGTGGAAACATGCCTTTAAAGTTATAAAGATCATCCAGAATGTAGTTGAATATAAAGTTATAAAGGTCAACTTAATGGATACATGGGCAGGTCTCCCTGTTTGCCTTTTCATAGTTACTAATGCTGATATTTTCTCTGTGCCATTTAATTCTTTGGCATAGCAGAGATAGATTTCTGGCAAAGATTGGTGACATCAAATCAAGAAAACACACACACACATAAAAGGACAAGTAAGATAAATATGGCCTGTCCATAATGGGTATCTTTAAAAAAAAATCAGAAAATAATTTTAGATTCCTCAATATTTGAATAAGTTGAACAAAATAAGAAAATCTAAGTGCAATTCTTTCTCACCATACCAAGAACTGTGAAGGGAAGGGCAGGTTGTACTCCCTTGTGCAGTGCCCTTGTAAACAGTTTTACTAAATGACAAAGAAATAATGTATAAGCAACAGAGATACAGCTAAAGGGATTTGTGTCCTCATTCCTTTCTGAGACTCAGAAATACAACAAATTAACTTTTGTGCCCTGTGTTCAGTTTCAGTCTAGAAGGCTTGACAGGAGGAACTGGTGTTGGAAGCAAGCCATCCTCGTCTCTAGAAGCAAACTCTAGAAACACCAAAGAGCTCAGACATGCTTTTCATGGTGAAGAACGGGGTGACTCTTTGGTGTCACTTTCAGAAGAGGATCTAGAGTCAGGTCAGAGAGCTCATAGGATGTTTGACCAGCAGGTAAGGCTGAAATTGGGAGTGTATTGCTAATTTGGTAAAGTGTTTATTTTAATTCCCTAAATATGATGTCATATTATGAACATGGAAAGCAAGAATTCTGTTAATATCAGGTGAATAGCTGTGATTCCTTATTCATTATAACATTTATCTAAGTCCAGCACAAAAGCAAGTTTTTAGCCCATTATACTAATTACTAAATCTGCATAGATTTGAAATTCTATCAAAGCAATTTTTTTAAAAAATTTGAGAAGTATCCAGGATATTAGATTGAGTTTTTCCTTCTTATCAAAGGCCTTCTTTTACCACCTCAATGGTGAAATGAATCTTGAATTGTGTTACATATTATTATTAAATTTCCCAACTCTCAAAAACATATCCCAAGTTTCTCCTTTCCTTAAAAAAAAAAAAAATTTTTTTTTCATCAAACTGTCCAGAAAACTGTTTATTTCCTTTGCTTTCCATCACTGCCAAAATTCTTGAGCGTGGCCTATACTTCCTGCCTTTTCTTTCTTAATTTCTATCACTACCAATCTCTTGAAACTCTGGTTTAAAGATCATGAATGACTTCCCTGTCAACCAAATCAAGTGATTTTTTTCTTAGTTCTCATTTCCTCAAGCTCCTCATTAGGGCACTTACCACTTGAGACAGTCCTTTGGGGAGTTTTTCAATTGAGAAATTGAGCTATGTACTTTTCCAGCATCCTGCTCTATCCTAGTCTTTTCCCCTCTTTTGCACCAAGGAAACTTTGGATTAATTTGCGAGAGGATTTTGGGGTACACCTTAATTCCTCCAAATGAAACATTTTTAATTAAACCAAAAAAAAAAAAAAGTTAAACACCTCTTCTTTGAATAGTTGACGAAGGTTTAGGATAGAAATTTAATGAAACATTTCTAATTTAACAAGCAAAACTGTTAACCTGTTCTTTGAATAGGTTATTGAGTTTTGTGTAGAAATTGAATTTTGTATTATATCCTACTGCATATCATCGTCATTACCCAATATAAATTTGGGACTGGAGGATTACTTTAGTAATGAATGTGTCAAAGATTCTCATGTGAGGGGAGAATTTAAACCTAATGAAATTCAAATTGAAGGCCTAAAAGAATTTTCTTAAATAAAATTTTATTGAAGTATATCATTCATACATGAACATACATAAACAGTAAATGTAGAGTAAAATTTGTGACTTCACAGAACAAACATGCATATCATCATACAAGTCTCCTCCATACATCTCCCCACCACCAACACCTTACATTGTTCTGAAACATTTGTTACAAACTATGAAAGAGCATCATCAAAATATTACTAACTATAGCCCATATCTTCCATTTGGTATATTTTTCCCAACCCAGCCAATTAGTAACACCCTATGTAAGTATTATATATTTGTATCATTCAGGAGAAAACTTTCTCATTTTTGTCCTGTTAACCATAGTGCATCATCCACCACTGTATACCCTGTGTTATACAGTCCTATGCTTTGTACAGTCTGTTCAAAATGTACACTCAGTGGCTCTCATTTACATCATAGAGTCATGCTGTACTCACCGCAATCAGTAGGCCTAAAAGAATTTGCCACCTTTTCCTCCACATTTCTACTTGGTCTGAAACTAGAAAAAGCTAGGAGAAAATAATGAGAATATGGAGAATATGCTTAATTGAAGCATGTGATTTTGATGTATTTAACCTAATGGTATACGGAAAAAGGGAGATAAAAATAGGAACAGTTCTTTGATCACTGTTGATAGCAGCTTTGATAAGGGTTAATACGCCAGTGGATAGTCCAAAAAATGAATTGCATTTCAATATATAGAATCCTTTGGAAATCATTTGGAAGACCAGGTAAAATACCAAAACTGTGGGTTTGTGAACAGAATCTTAGCCTTAAAGCCAGTATTTCCCTTCAGATTGATTTCAAGCCCTTATGTTTGAGGCTTGCCCAAGCCCACATAAGTAGATATTAGCTGAACAGTAATTATCTCAGAATTCCTGACCATTAGTCTCACTGCTTTTTTCATGTCTGTAAGGTAGCAAATTTTAATAAAGAAATGAGAAAGATTTAAGTTTCTTAATATTGTTTGTGATACCTTTTTTGAGACCAATATTTCTAGGATTATTGACAGATGACCCTGTCTTTTAGTAAATTATGTTAATTGCCACAAATGTCCTTCTAAAATGGCCTTTCTGATTTAGTCATTCTAGATAAAGGTGCCAACGTTTTAGTGCCTTGGTATGCTTAGCCTACCTGGAAATCTCTCCTCACCTATAGGGTTTTCATCTTGTGTGCAACCTCAGAGTAATGGGAATCTGAACTGCTTGCATTTCTCTGATAGAGACAAATCGCCTGCAACCTATATCCTGTTGAAGATCTCTCTGCCTTTCAGTGAGGTCATTTTTCAGACCTCATAGTTGTATTTGAAACATAGCAACGGTTTGCCTCAGATTCCATGGTTACACATGGAGCAAGCTCTAAGTGACCAGAAGATTTTAGTGCAGTTGAGCCAAACTCATACTAATAACAGGTTTTCATTACTTCCCTTTCAACATGTGAGAAGCATAAAGAGGCAGGTTTCAACCTACTATGTGAAGGAAAGGGATTATGACTATTAAATTTAGTTATTTTTATTTTTTATTATTTTTTTAAGATTTATTTATTTTATTTATCCCCCCCCCCCC
>JAQZBX010049710.1:0-19808 GCA_029593785.1 Cabassous unicinctus
AGTCCCCTCCTCTCCTAACTAACCCAGCTGCTGCCCCTCCTGCTGCCCCGGCCCCACCCTCCCTGTCCACTTCCCTGGTCCCGCCGTCCTCCTGAATAGGTTGCAAATCCCGCCTGCCATCCACCAGCTTCTCCACTCCCCATTTCCATTGCACTTTGTTACCTCCCTGCCAGAGCTATGGGGCTCTGCCAGAGCCCAGGGAGAAAAAATGAGGTTTCCAGGAACCCACCTTCCCTTCCCACAGAAACCTGGGAAGGATGCTCAGAACCTCAAAAACGTCCCTCTGTACCCAAATCCCCACGCCCTCCCACAAACTCGGGTCCTATCCTTTAGACTTCCGGCCCAAACCCAAGATGTCCAGGGTGTACTCTAGGGAAGGGGGGCCCACACCCCCTCCTGGATCCATGTAGCATTGGTGGGGGATCCCAGAAGTCCCCAAACTCTAATGAGAGCCGGATTGGGAACAGTCAAGATGGTGTGTCTCTTGAGAATAGGTAAGAGGTATACCAGATGTCAAGGAGAATGGGGGGAGAGGGGTTGGGGAGCAGGGGAGTGCCAGGTGAGGCAGACTGTTTACCTGGCTGCGGAGGCAGAAGCGCAGGGGCAGAAGACAGGAGAAGAGGTACTTGCCCCATCGGATCACGCAGGAGAAGCACCAGCTCAGCCGAGTCATGTTGGCCCCCAGGGTGGGCGCCTCTGGCGCTGGGTGGGTGGAGGACGGGCTGCTCCCGACGCGGGGCTCCGGGGCAGGGGGCGGGGCGAGTGCCCTGTCCCCGGGATCTCCCGATCGCTCCTCAGCCCCGGAGGAGCAGCCCAAGTGTCCTGCCCCCTCTAGCCCCGACGTGGCACCATCACCCCGGAACCCCCAGCGCCAGGGCGGGCAGCTGCAGGGCGCTGACACCCTTAGGGACTTCCTCGGGAGGCTGCCTTTCTCCTCCCCTCGTGACAGCCTCAGCCTGCCTGCTTCCCCGGAGAGCTGGGGGGCGGGGGGCGGGACGAGCACCCGGCAACTCCGAGGCTCGGAGAGCCGGGCAGAGAGGCGGGGCAGGGCAGGGCTGAGGCGGCGCCAGGTGCAAGGCGTCCACCTGTGAGGACCGAGGAGCAGGAGAGGGAGCCTGGGCGGCAGAGGCAGCAGCATTGTGGTCGAGCTGCAGTGAGTGTGTGTGTTTGTGTGTGTGTGTGTGTGTGTGTGTATGTGCGCGCGCCTGTGCATGTGTATGGATTCTCTCCAGATCTCACTCCAATTCCCATATTGCTCCCCAGAGCATAATGTCATTAACTTAAACGGAGGCCACCGGCTTCCCCAACTGAGGCAGGAACATCCACGAGCCCAGGGAATGCGCATGGAAACACTGGGTACACCACCGACCCCAGCCACCCCCTCCTCTGCCTGCATCTCTCCCCTGCCAGGGCCAGGAGTGAGGGACTCTGAGCATCCCAAACACTGCCACGGAATGGAAGGGACCCTGCTCAAAGGCTGAACCTGCCCAGAGAGATGAGAGATGGAGAGCCGGCCTCCAGCTAAGGCTGACCCCTCCTGCCCAGGGTTCAAAGAGCTCAACTTCCCCTCTTTCCCCTTCCACCCTGCCCCACAGCCTCCACCACTGCCTTTGGCACCAGCAGGAAGGTTCAGACGTGGCGCCCTTCTCTGCCTCTGCTTCACTCACATGGTGCCCGGGGGGTGAACAGGGCAGGGCTCCCTCAGGAAGACTGTTTGGGGTTGCCCTGCTGTGACCCTAGAACTTGGGGGAGGGAGAGGAGAGAAGGAAGAGGGAGGTGCTGGAGAAACAGAGAGGCAAAGGCAGGGACAGGCAGGAGACCCCCAGACTATGGAAGAGGCACAGAGGTAGCCACAAGCTGTGCCCATGGTTCTGTTGCTGCAGAGAAACTCGGTGGGCAGCCAGCCAAGCCCAGAGAGAAAGAGGAGGGGGAGCGGCAGCCGCAGGCCTCTTCTGCAGCAACAGGCCACTGGAGCTCCAGCCAGCTCCCCTCCTCCACGACCCCCACTGCCAGCACTCCCTGGCCCAGGGCTTCCATCTCAGGGCCTTTTTTCCAGGCGATGCTGTCTCTCTGCTCCTCCCCACCCCACCCCCGCCCCCAGCCTGAGCCCCCTCCCCAGTGCATACGCTGAGGACCTGGGAGTGTCTCAGCTAACTCACCCCAGGCCCCAAGCTCCCCCCAACCCCAGCAGACTTCTCAGGGCCTGGCCCATGCCCCAAAGTGAAGACTGGGAGGGAGCAAAGGGATGCAGCCACTGAGGGAGAAGGAAGAGGTCCCTGCTCCACACGGATGGAGAGAGGGGGAAAGACAGGCACGAGGTTCCAGGCCTGCAGAGGGGGTTCCCGCCATTTTTCTGGTGTCTTCAATCCCCCCAGTCTCCCCACCCTAGTACCAGACAAAACGGAAAGGCATGAGGCAAGAGGAAATGGGATAGAATCTACAGCAAGTGGAATGAAGTTTTATTGAAAAAAAAGTCACTTGTTGAATTTTTTAATAGGAGGAATATTTTCTGATAGGATTGGCTATCAGGTGCTTAGAACAAGAGGATGACGAACGGGCTTAAGAGTCTCCAAGGCTTCTCAACACTCAGGGTATGAAAGACCCTCCACAAACACAGAAGGAAAGGAGGGAGGGAGCCTGGGAAGAAAGAGAAGGAAGAGACGGCTGTACCCAACCCTTCCCAACATGTAGATCCCCCGAGTCCCTGAAAAGGGCTCAGAAGGGCAGAGCTTCTGCTCCATCCACTGCCCAGCAGGAGGAATCCTTCAAATAATGACCTCCAGAGACAGAGGGAGGAGTCAGAGGCTGAAGGGGACTAGAAGTCAGGCGTGGCCTGCCTGAAGCTTCTCCCCAGCTTCCCTTCCCCGCCTCTGGCCCATCCTCACTCCACACAGCCTCACTCCACACACACCAGGTGTCTAATCTCCTGAAGGTCAGGGTGACACTGCTCCCGTGCGGGTAGCCCTGCCAGGACCCTGCCCTTGACGTGTTCAAGTCCTCTCTTCTGCTTTACCACCAGGGGAAGTCAGAATCCTGGAGGTAACAGCTGCAGGATCCCCAGAAGCCCCTGAGCTTCCCATCTGATGGAGGAGAAAGGCTGAGAGTTCCCCGGGGATTGACCTCTGCATCTTTCTCTGAATGTGAAAGTGAGACCTGGAGCCTTCAATCAGATGCCCAAGCAATTCTCCCCCTAAGAGGAGCTGCCTTGGTGCCCCCTTTAGTCCTTTGTCCTGAAGGTTCCATTCTAGAAGCTTCTAGAAACTTCTAGGTTCCCCCTCAGCTTCCTCTTTCACCAAAACTCATGGGAGGGAGGGGAGGATTACGATCCTAAAAAGGTCTCACTTTAATCTCAATCCCCTTTCTCTCTCAAAACACCAGAAACCTCATCCGATACCTGGTAAGTGCTCAGGAAATCTTGCCTCCCTTCCATCTGGCCCAGAGCATCAGTGACAGAGATGCAAGGGCCCAGCACAGGTGCTCTGACACAGTGGATCATAAACAAAGGCCAAGGCTATGGGGTGAGTGAGGGATTGGGGTGGGCCCAGGCAGGCCTCATGCCAGACCCCAACCTCTCTACAGAGCCCCCTGCGGGTGCCCAACAGTGGGCCCCCCAGCTCTTACCTCTTCCTCTCCAGTGGCCCTTTTCAGGCCCATCCTGAGAGGGTTACCCAGTCCTCTGGGGACTCCTTGTCCCCCTGCCCATGCAACCTGGCTCTCACCCACAGACCTGGGCCCGCCCCCAGCCCTGCCACCTCTGCTCATCCCCCTGCCTCCTCCCTCTCCCTCCTCTCCTCAGTTTCAGAGTCTAGACTGGGACGTGAGGCTGCACTGTGGGTCTGGCCAGGACTTGAAAGAAGAGGGATTCCTTCTCCACACCCCACCACTGTTCATGTAACCCGGAAAGCAGATTCTGAGGGCAGGCCAGGAAGAGGAGTCCTGAGTCCAGAGCCAATTGGGACGGAGGCCACCCATGCAGTGGGGCTGTTCTGGGCCCTCCTTCCCACGTTCTCCCTGGGTCAGGGCCAGGAGGGCCCCCGTTCCCTCTGAGATGCAGGAGAAGAATGGGAAGCTTTCCAGAGGAGGCCAGCACAAGTGTCAGCGAAACAAGAGAGCAGGTCACAGCCCGCAGGCTCCCTGGGACAGGCCACAGGAGGAGGCCCATACCGCTCATGGGAGGCAGAGAGCCTCTTCCGTCCAGGCCCCCAGAGCCACAGCCTCCCAGCTGCTTTTGTCTGCAGGGGGACAAAGGCAGCTCCTGTTCAGGGAGAATCACTTGGGCATCTGATCGGAGGCTCCAGGTCTCGCTTTCACACCCAGAGAGAGGTGCACAGAAGCCACTCCCCGGGGACTTCCCAGCCTTTCTCCTCCATCATATGGGGACAGCTCGGGCAGGCCCTCTCACTCGGGCACTTTCTCACGACCACACCTCTCCCAGCCACAGCGCTTCCTCCTGTCGTCCCCAGGGGGCTTTCACTTGAGTCTTACTTCCCAAGCTGGGTTCCCCAAGGCACCTCACCAGGGGCAGACTTTCACTAGCCACACTGATGGTTGACTGTCCAACCATATATGAGGTCCAGAACTCACACCCAGCTCCCGCATCCTCTCTCCAGACAGAGAATATGGGGACCTGGAGACCCAGGGGGCCATCCCATGAGGGCTTAAATGTCACCTCCAAGAGGCCTCCTCTGACCACCCGTCAAAGCCTTCCCATCCCTCCAGCCCCAGTCACTCGCTGTGCCCCCCGTATGTTTTTATGTTTTTTCTTCCTAGCACTTAACACGAGCTCCTGTTGATTTATGCACTCACTTCTTCACTGTTTCAGCCCCCTCCCCACCAGAATGTTGGCTCTCAGGACCTTGGCAGCCGTTCACGTTTGCACCCACACGTGGGTAAATGTGATTTACTTGCTAGCGATTTACTTGCTACATTGGTTGGTTGATTGCATGAATAAAAGAGAGAAGGCAGGCCGGAAGGCCACCTCCGTTTCCAAATCCACTGGCTCCCTCCTCAAGCCCTAATCATGGGCCAGTGTGATAGTTATCTTCAGGGTTCTTGCTGCTGCTCTGCTGCTGCTGCAGTCAGGAGGGTGAGGTCTTCATGCATCTCCACCCACCCCCTTGGGGAGGGACCCCCAACTCACTGTTCTTCTGAAACAAGCTCCCCAATATCCAGCACTGATCCTGGTTAAACTTGAAAGAGACCCACCCCTTCCCATGATATCCCCTCAACACATATGCAATTTATACATGAGGACAGTGAGGCCCAGAGAGGTAAAGTGACTTGCCTGGGGTCACACAGCTGGAAAGTGGCAGTGCCAGGACTGGATCAAGGCCCCCAGTCCTGGGTCAGTGCTCTTCCACAAAACAACATTGAAGACTGTGGGGTGCAGGATGCAAGGGGAGGGGCTGAAGAATGCTTCTCCTCTTATAGCTATCACAAGGAAGTGAGTCCATAAGTTCCTTCTCCCCTTTACTACCACTAACCCAGGTCTCTAACCCCTGACAAGCAGGAAGTTCCTCCTGATACCTAACTACCATCTTTCCTCTCAAATTCCAGACCATTTCCTCTTGGTCTGTCTTGCCTGGGGAAAGAGAACAGCTTGGTCACTCTCTTCTGTACAATAAATGCCTTCAGACATAGGCAGCTCATTATTCAAGCCCCCGTCCCCACACCACCCCACCCCCACTCCCCTCTATTCTCCAGACTGAGAATCCCTGGTCCTCTGGGCCCCTTTCCAAACTTCCATCACCGCCCAGCAGCTGACATGATAAACGGTGGGAGGGGGAGGGGATAGGCCTGGAGTGATCTTGGGTATCGATCCACTGGGGAGCCTCCCTGGACAGCTGGGTCCGGCTCAGGAGAGGCCAGAGCATCTGGAGTGGGAGGGTGGGGGAAGGACAGGGGCCCTGAGGTCATCCAGGTCATCCCTCTGCCCATGGGGCATTCGTTGCAGGGCCCAGCATGGAGACTGCAGACCTAGGAGCTGGGCTGCTGGGACTGAGCCCAGGCTCCTGCAATGAGATTAAAGCGGGACTGTCTAATTGATTCTGATGGAACTGGGAGAGGGAGCGAGATGAATGGAGAGTGCAGGAGGAGAAGGAAGAAGGGGGGAAGGGGGGAGGACAGGGGTGGGCCCCAGGCTGGAAAGCCCAATTGCATCAGAACCAGCTAATACAATTACCATTCACCCCACCCCCACCCTCACCCACCACAGCCCCCTCCCCCTGCTGGGAAACCAGTCCACTGGCTGATCTGCCCCTGAACTGGACAGAGTGGGTGGTTGGGGGTGGGAGGCTCAGCGGGAGAGAAGCTGAGTTAAAGTCCCCAGTCCTGGGAACTGAGATGACACAGAACTGAGCAGACAGAGACAGTGCCTGGCAGACAGGAAAGTGGAGGCAGATACAGACTGACTGATAATCGCTCTCCACCCATCTACTCCCCCTGTTCTCAACCTCTTCCCACCCCAACCACTGCCACCACCCCACCCCATGCCCCTCTAGCCAGGTCATTTGTCAGGAGCCTCTCCTGGGCCCACCCCCCAGACTATTGTTTCTGAAGTGTGAGGGGGGGTGATGGGAGAAGTGGGACCCCAGGGCCCTGAGCCGGGGAAATGCGAGGAGAGAGCTGGAGAAGCCAGGCCACTGAGGTGGGCTGTTTCTAGTCCCAGATAGCAGGGACCCCCAAACCGAGATGAGGACAGGGATGAGGAAGGAAACAAAGCTGCCAAGAGAGACAACCAAAGATGGGAAAAGCCATGGGGTTGAGCTGAGGCCGTCAGAGATGGCAGAAGTGAGAGGAAGCTGGTGAGTGGGGAAAAGGAGACGGGAGAGGAGAAGACAGGGGAGGTGGTGGAGAGTTCCTGCCCGGCTCACAGAGAGCAGCGAGCAGCAGTGACGGCCAGTGGCCAGCTGAGACGAGGAGGAAAGGACTAGAGAGAAGAGAATGCGCAGGGGCAGTCAGCCAGCCAGGGAAACTGAGGCATGAAATAAGGTTGACACAGCCTCATCCACAGGCTCCAGAAGCAAGCAGGAAAAAGGCTCCCAGGGACTCGGAAGGGACAGACCCAGAGGGGAGCACAAGCTGGGAACCTCTGGCCAGGAGCCAGATACAATGGGCCAAGGATCTCAGGGCACTGGACTCTTGACGGGGACTCAAGCCCTCCCAGACACGAGTCCTTCACCACTGCATGAGAGACAGGCCTCTCGGAGCACCCTGGCTGGACCCCACATCAGGCAGGGGTAAAATCCCCACATTCCCTCACATCAAGGCTGAAGGCTCTCCTCTGGCCCACAGACTTCCGACCGCTCCCCTGACCTGAAGGAGACCACATGGCTCCTTTTTCCCCCACCCCAAATGCTCCCAGACCCCTCTGTGATCCACTTGAGCTGGTCTCTGGCACCTACTATTCTCTATCTGGCGGCTTCTGGGCGGGACAGGGCAGGCCCATTCCCAGGAGCAGTCACTGATGCAGCTTCCAGTGGCCAGCCAGCCCCAGCCCAGAGAGGCCCCAGCCCAGCAGAATCAGGAGGAGGTGGGGGTGGGGGGTGGGGCAGGAGTCCTTCCCAAGGACAGGTGGGAACCCCCTGGATTTAGCTTGGGGCACGGCAGCTCTGGGAGCCTGTTTCCTCACCTGGATAACGGGCACTGCTGCGTTTGCTTCTCCCAAAGAGAAGGATCCAGGCACAAAGCAGACAGAGTCCTGGAAAGAGACCAGGGTTCACATCCTGGCCCTGATGCATACCAGCTGTGAGATCTTGGGGGCTCATGTCCCCATTCTGAGCCTCTGTTTCCTCTTCTGTACTATGGAGACGAGGATTCTAACCTCATGGGGTAGTTGTGAGAATTCAATTAAACATGAGCATGCCTGGCACGGGACCTGAGTCATAGCAGGTACTGGATAAATGTTCCCTGAGGAGGAATCGCAAGTATCCTCAGAAGCCACTGGCAAATATATCAGAACCCAGGACTGGGAGGGGCACCTTGGGGTGACTGTAAAAGCAAGTTCACCCACAACCCTTCCCGGGTCTACCAGCTGCACACACCCGTCCCACCCCCACCAGACAGATGCTCCCCCAGAACCCTCGGCAAGAGCACCCTGTCTGGAACACGCTGTTCACGCCATCATCCAGGGAGCCAGGAAGAGGAGCCAGGAGTCCAAACCATCCTTGTTATGAGATGCTGGAAGCAGGCCAGAGAGGTAGAATGGGGGCATATGAGCCCAGAAGAAGCTGGAACCCAAGAAGGAGAGGAACTGGGGGGCACCTATCAAAGAGAGAAGAGGGAGCAGAGTGATGATTCCTGAGCACCCTCCTCATTCAGAGACCAACAGCGAGTGAAGGGCCAGGACCGAAGCAGGAAATACTCAAGTTAGACAGCAGACAGAACTTCTGATGAAGTACCACACTGCCAAAATGGGAGACCCCTGTTTTCCCTTTACCATTACTTCCTGCTCTCCTCTTCTAAACCCCAAATGGGGTCTGAGTCTTCAGCTTCCCATGGCTCAGCATAATTCCTCAGCTTCAGAAGTCCCCGCTCACCTCAGCAGGAAAACGCCTGTCCTGCTCCTCCAGTCCCCAGATCTCCAGCCTCACTCAGCCCAGCACCCCCTGCATGGATTCCCTTGCCGAAATCAAAGCCCATCCCTGCCATCCACAGCCATCTTTGACCCCTAGAGTATGAGGCAACTTACATCCAGACATCTGCACCTCAAGCGTCAGAGGCCCCTCCCTGAACCAGGCCTTGCCTGAGCCACTCGGTCTTCATTCTGTCCAGATTTCCCCCTCCCTGAGTTCTCTGCGTCTGGGGTCAGAACGCAGGATGCACAGCTGAGGTGAGGCGGCTGAGAAACCACCTGGAGCCCTCCTAGGAGCCGATGCTCCCATTATGTTCGCCAACGTTTGTAAGGAGGGCCTCGCCTTGGTTAGAAAGGGGATGCATTTCATTCATGGGGCTGAAGGACGGAGGCCAAAATGGGCCTGGTAGCAGAGGAACCGTTTGCAGCATGCGTGCAACATACATGAAACACACGTACCCCACTGGACAAGGTGAGTGCCTGGAGGAAAAGGGCCAAGGCTGGGGACCCTGGAGACGAGGGATGGGGGGCCGGGACAGGAAAAAATGGAAGAAAGTGGGGCTGGGTACAATCAGGAAGAGGAAAGGAGCTGAAGGAACTCTCGGGCCATTTTGGACCCCAAATGACTGTGCTAACATGCCACTTTGATGCAAAAGACAATGCAATGCAAATTTGCTTGTCAGGAATTCTTTGTCTCTATGCTGCACAGTAATGACACGACAGTGGCACGCTTCCCTAGCGGGAAGGGCTGGCTTCAGCCCTCCCCCCAGTCCCTCAACTCTCTCCCTCCAGCCTTGGGCCCAGAAAAGACAGCCTCATGGGGTCTCTCCCCACACAGGCCCCCAAATTCCCTCGTATCTCTGCTCCCCCACCCCAAACTTCCTCTTCTGCAGGGAGCTTCCCACTTACCCCACAAACGCGCGGCCTTCCATAGAGAGAAGCGTTCTGTTGATGGAAAGAGGAGGAAGGAGGTGACAAAGGGGTAATCAGTCCACAGGGGTCATCCCAGCCAGACCCCTGCCTCCAGGCAGACTCCCTCCAGCCCAGGCCAACCAGGGTCCCTCCTGGTCTTCCAGCGGGGAGACCCCAAAACCTCCCCAGGCTCTCCTGTTCTCCAGCTTCACAATCTGGACCTACTGGGAAGTGCTTCCTAATATCTGACCTGTGATCTTTCTGCTGTTGTTTTCAAGCTGGCTTGTCCCGCCAATGGCCTCAAGGCCATACCTAAGACAACTGATGGAGGAAGAGGGGAGTGGAAGGAGATCCAGGTCTGGTGCCAGAAAGTAGATGCTCGAGGACCAAGCCTCCAGCTCGTGACCCATCACAGCTTCCCTGCCCACCCTGCAATTTTGCAGGTAAAGGAGGCAGAGCCCACAAGGTGAGGTTGATAGTTCCAGGTGAAGTCTGTGGATTGAACATACGCCTTTATTTTTGCTCCCTCCAAATCCCCCACTAAAACAATAGTAAAGGGATTTTTTTACTAAGGCATAAATCGCAGCTGAAGTGGATGTTCGATGCATATACCCAGCAAAACCATTTCAGTTATGAGGTACGAAAACACTTCTGTTCCCATGGGTAAACTGAGGCAAATACCCACCATCCCAATTGCCCTAGCCCCTCCCCTGGACCTCTAGGTCTCCCTTCAATACCACAATTAAGGGCTACTTCCTGGCTCCCCAGGACCCCCAGGACCGGTTCCAGTCTCCCAGCCCTTCTGATCATTTCTTAGATAGTTTATCACCCCTGATGACAGTGTCAAAATTCTGGGAGCTGGAAAGCAGATGGTGATGTGGGAACGTAAGTCTGAGAAAGCTGGGCCCTGAGCTGGTGGTAGAAAAAGCCAAGGTGTGACCAGCTTCGCAGCACAGAACCCCTCAAAGATGCAGGGTGGGTGGTGTCAGTACCTTCGGGAACAGGTGTGAGAATGAAACTAAAAACAGGAGGATTAATAGAATATTGAAGAAGAGGCTTTATTTTCAGATTTCCTCCCCAACCCCAGCAGAAAACAGGTTTATTCCCTGGAGAGGGTAAAACAGCAGAGCCTGGCCTGCGGGACTTAGGTCCAGTTTAGGATGACGGCACTAATAGGAAAGAGAGGGGTTAAGTGAGGGTTTACTTCCTGCATGTGAGGGGCAGCCAGGCCTTTACCCCTGCCCCCAGTGAGAAATGGAGACTTCTCTGGGGGATCTGACAAGCCCAAGAGGAAAGACCCAAAGATGCTGACAGGAGTTTCCCCCAATGAAGCAGTCCAGCCAGATGTTCTAGAGCCTTCAGTGGATCCATTCACAGCAAACAATCTGCCCTTTAGTGGCCCCCTTTAAATGAGAGGAAAGTTTAGACTTCCCAGGCATCTCAGGAAAGCTTCAGAGATAAACAGTAGAGACAAAAAGCCCTGGGAGGAAAAACGCAGTGCCATAAGTAAAGCAAACTTCAAAATAAATAATTATTAATATCCTCAGAGAGATCAGAAAAGACATTACATTTGTGAAACAAGAACAGGAAGCTACTAAATAAAAAGAGAATTCAGAGAACACCAACAAAACAAAAGCTCTTGGAAATTCTAAAACTCTGAATCACTGATAGGGCCCACAGTGAGCCTGGAACTAAGCATCCAGCTCTTACAGGCCCCTTTGCCCACCCCTCATCACCCTGCACAAGGCCAGGTACTCCTCTCCTGGAGGCTCTGCAGACCCCTCAAAGTCCCAGGGTTGCTGATGGGAAGGTTTGGAGCGATCTGGAAAACAGAGAGGAAATGGAGGCCCAGACATGAGGAGGGCATCCAAAGAGCTAGGAAGAGATGGAGAGGCCAGGGAATGGGGCTGAAAAGGGATGGAAGTATCTAGTCTCATGGGCTTGTAAGAGATCCCTTCTGGAACCTTGTCAACCACTGACCCAACAAGTATTTGCTAAACAGTAGCTCCAAGAGGTGGAAAATCCCTATCTTACAGGTGGAAAAGCTCAAAAAGGCTGAGCCACTACCTACAGTCTAAGCAAGAAAAGTGCAGAGCCCCAGCAACCTGTCTCTCTTAACGCAACCTGAGTAGAGCAAAACCTTCTCAGACCTTGAGTGTCTATAGCTACAGTCTGAGAGCTGGACTAGGGTTCAAGCCCTGGCCATCAACGTTTACCAGCTAGGACTCCTGGGTTGCTCCAGGCACTGGGCTTGTCTCTCTCTGCCCACCTGGCATCCACCAGCACCAGAAGTTTCCTCTCGGGAACTGCAGGGGCCCACACCTTCCAACCAGGCTTCAGACTGCAGCAGGGCAATGGGGAGGCCCCAGGGCTCAGCAGAACATGTCCCCAGAGGAGACCGCGAGGGACCTTGAGGGCTGCACTCCACCTCTGCCCCAGACTGCCCTGAAACCACACCAAGCATGGATCTACTTTTAGTCAGGACCTGGTGGGCAGCCAGCCAGCTCAGTGTTATTCTAGACTGTGGGGTCATCAGGCTGGCCGGGGTAAAGGTGAGCTGAGGCTGAGGCTCTGCAGAGTTAGCATCTGGGGAGGCAGCCCCACAGAGTGGGGGAAGGGCCTGAGCAGAGGGAGGACAGGGAGGATGGGGGCCCAGAGCAGGGAGCTAGGGCAATGGAGGGCTGGGTCAGGGACAGAAGTCGGGGAAAGGCTAGAATACTGAGAGGGCAGCAGGTGAAGGGCCTCCCTTCAGGGGAGAGGCAGAGAGGGGGCCTGCAGGGTCTCTGCAGAGTGAGAGGGGGCAACACCAAGGAAGACAATGCTGGAGTGAGAATGCCGAACAGCCACCAGACACTGAGCTGAGGAGGAGAAGAGAGGAAGGGGAAGGAGAGGAGAAACAGAGAGAAAGATGATAGAGAGTCAGAGAGAGAAGTAGGGGGATGCGGGGATGACAGCATCCACATCCAGGGCTGGAAAGTCAATGACTCGGTCCCCTGCCTCTCCCATAATCCAGGCCCAATTGTCCCCTCTCAAAGACCCCCTAGAAATTCAGCCTTCTTTATCCCACTAGGGCTACTGAGCCATGGTCCAGGGGCCCCAAGGACCACTCCGCATCCCTGAATCCCCTTCAAGACCCCTCTCTGGCCCCCAAGTTACATATGAAAGACAACAAGTTGGGGCATGGACACACACACATACACACAGCCTCCTGGTAAGAGAGGGGACAATGGAGAGGGGAGAGGGGTGTCCCTTTGTCCCCTGCCTGGCTTTGGGAGCTCAAATCCACACAAAGACTTCACAAAGAGCCTCTGTCTCTCAGAGGGGAGATAAATGGTGCGGAGGGGAGACCCCATAGCTGGAAATGCCTAGCCAGTGGGTCTGGGAAGCGACATGGGGGCTGTTCTCACAGGCCCAGAGGCAGCTAAACTGCTTAGGGGGAAGGGGTAACAGGACTGGGGGATGGGACTCATGTTCTCTGGCAGTAGGGGAGAAAGCTGGGGCCAGTAGTGGCTTCCCAAAGGAGGTAGTCGGAAGTGCCAACTTGCTGAAGGCAATTGAGGGAGGGCTGACTGGGCTTCCTTGTCCAGGCTGAGCGAGGGGGCAACAGTCCTAAACCCCCTCCCCCCACAAAGAACGTGGCTGCCACAGACCTCCCAGTTCCCTAGAATGCCTCAGGTCTAGCTGGGAGAAGAGGTGGGGAGGTACCTTCAGGGCTGAGGGCCAGCCTAGGTGGAAAGGACTAACTGGTCAAGCAAGACAAGGTCCCCATGCTCCTGAGGGACCTTTGAGAAAAAAAAGGAACTCCTTCTCTTTGCCCCTACCCAGCCCTCGGGCTGAGGGGGCTGTTCCGCTCAGCACAAGGAAAATGGATGAGATGCATGAGAGAGGTCAAGGGCAGTGGGCTGGGAATCCTAAGACCTGGCTTTCATCCCAACTCTACACTAATTGCGGTGAGACTATGAACACGTCACCTCAAGTGGCATTTATTATCATGACTGCTAAGTCATCTCTGACCTGCCTGCCCAACCAAAGACTCCAAGCCCAGGGGCTCTGTCCCACTCAGCCTCCCTTTCTGAGCAGTGAAGCTCCTGGCCAAGCCAGAACATGAAGGGGTCAACCAGATGACCGTGAAGACCCTTTCCAGGGGGAGAAGGCAATGGATGTTTGTTGAGTCCTTACTGTGTGCCAGGAACTTGATATACACTAGCCACCTTAATGTCCTGGCTAACTGCAAGGTAGATGTTATTATTCCCATTTTTGCAAAGGAGGAAACTGAGGCTCACAAAATGTCAGCAGCAGAGCCCAGATTTGCAACCAGATCAGCCCGACCCCTGCTTTTCCAACACAAAACCCTCCTTCACTTTATTGCCATGATGATCTGCACTCTGTCCCCACTCCTCACCCCCAATCCCTGATCCCCAGAGAGGAGCTCCCCAGAACAGCCTCCTCCCCTCACCTCCATCCCCAACTGACCTCAGTATTCAGGACTCCAGACTGCAGACGGGGACAAGAGAGGGAAAGGAGATGCCTGCAAGAACAGGGTGAGGTTGGGTACAAACAGTGCTACCTGCCCACTGTCTTGGAGCTTGGCATGGATTGCGAAGTTGGCGCTCCACACAGCCGGGTGAGGTGGGCTCTATAATCTCCATATTGCAGGTGAGGAAGCTGAGGGTCAGAGACACTAGGTAGTTTTCCCAAGGGCATCCAGCTAGGAAGTGGTGAGACAGGACTCACCCAGCCCGCCTGGACCCCGTCCGTGCTCCCTCCACTATATGGCTTCCTCTCTGAGCTGAAGCCCTGGAAAGGCAGGGTGGGTCACACAGGAAGCCCAGGGATCCTGCAGAAGGATGAAGGAGAACAGCAGAGAAACTGCCCCCCAGCACACCACCTCGGAGACACACTCACCCCCCTGCTGGCTTTGCTGCAATTCTATTAAGAGGCAAGAGAATAAATTAGGCCTGCTTAGCACACTGAGTGGCTGGGTGGCTTGCACATCTCAATGCAGTCCACAGAGCCAGGGAGCTGATGGGGCAGTGAAGGCGGGGGACAGTCTGGCTGGATCAGGCCTGGCCTGACCTCCCACAGAAGGCTTCAGCTCAGTGCCCAGAAACATTCGCTCCTGCTCCAACTTCATTCCCCTAATGGTGTTGCAGCTTGGCAACCACTCTCTGCACCCCTGCCCCACACTCCAGCCAGCCCAGGCCAGCCTCAGAGGACACTCAAGGTTATTGTCGGGGTTAGTATCAGGCTGCCCAGTCTGCCCTAGGATGAACTTTGGAGAGAGGCTCTGTCCAAGAGGAAGGGGAAGCTCGTACAATGCAGATTCCTAAATGCTGCCACCCCTGCCCCAGGACCCTCATTGGTCCAGCACACCTGTGCCTTAGTTTCCCCCTCAGCACTGATGCACCCCACACAGGAAGGAGAGATTGGAAGGGGAACAGGTGGAGTCAGCGCTCTGCCCCAGGCACGACCACACCATCTAACACAATGGGGGTGAAGGATATTAACTCAACAGCCAAGGCCGAGCATTCCCAGGCCTGGAAGCGAGCAGGATAGCCTGGGAGCCCAGGCTGCTGGCTCCTTCCTGGTCCTTGGGTCACCCCAGCCCACCCCTTCACACCACCTCAGACCCCCAGAACCTAAAGGCCCTCACCCTCTCCTTGTCTCAAGGCCCTGCAAAGGCCATGAGAATGCACCACTCAGACTGCTAAGCAGAGCACAGTCGACGGAGAGCCCCAGCTACTCCATGCTTTGAAATCCATAGTGGTGTTTGCCAAGGCCATACCTCCTGTGGGCTGCTCTCATCAACGACAAGGTAGAGTGACGATATCAAGGCAGACCCTTTCCAGGGCGACACGCACCTTCTCTGTCAGCCAGCTTTGGCTCAAGGATGGTCCCTCAGCTTCGCTGAGCTTTCCTTAGACTGCATGGAGGTCTGGGCTGCTCCCTTCCACCCCGCTCTCCCTCTCTGCGCCACCGAGGGCCAGGCCGGCCTCTCGGTCTGAAGGCTCTCCCAGCCTTCTCTGGCTCCGTCCCTATTTCCTTTCGTTCAGGCTTTTCCCCTAATAAAATCCTTGCATGCTTAATCCCATCTTGTTTCTAGGAGGACGCAGACTAATACAATCTCTCAATAGCAACATCAACAACTCTAGAGTTAGCATTTATTAAGTGCTATCGATATGCCTTCCACTGTAGGAAATGCTTTCAAGGGCCGCTGAGGAAAGCAAGGCACAGGCAGGTTACCTGAGACTCTCAGGGGTACACAGCCCTTAAGTGGCAAAGCCCGAGCCGAACTCAGTTTAACCCCAGAGCCGGCTTGTGCCATCACTACCCCATACTATCTCCTACAAGAAAGATGCCGCCCCTCTCCGCCTCCTGGCTTTCGGGGTTTGAAAGAGGGTGGAAAGGGGACTTGAGGTTCCTGCAGAATGGGCAAGACAGACACACAGAAAGAAATAGCGACGGTGTACGAGAAGGCAGAAGATACATAAGACCAGAGGTTGAGCCAGTTCTGGCCCCAAAGAATCCTGACCCTTCAAGCAAAAGCAGCTTCCCTCCAGCTCCCCAGGGCAGGACAGGTTGAGGTGTTGGACCAAAGAAAGCAAAGAGGAAGGAAAATGTGGCCTGAGAGCACTTCTGACTCCACCTGCTTCTTGCCATCCTTAGCCAGCCACCCCCAGCTCGCCTCCCCCAGAGGCATGTGCCTGGGGGTGCCTGAGGTGCTACTCCAAGAAACTCTGCACCCGGCTCGTCGCAGCACCCAGGAGTCTCCATCCCTACCTGCCCCTCCATTCCTCATCCTCCCGCCCCAACCCTTGGAGGGCAGAGCTGACAGGCCCAGCCTGGGTCTCAGGGCTCCAACAAAGCCAGGCCTGTCCCCTTTCCAGCCTCGGTGGGAGTGACGTCTGGGCTGGGCAGCAGGTGAAACTGAGCCAAAAGGACATGGCCCGGCGCCAGCCCCACCTCCTCTAGGTGAGTTCTTGGCTCAACTCCTGGCCTGCCAGACCCAAGTTGCTGGGGCCCTTGGTGGGGGTTGAGGGGACTGGTGGACCTAAAGTCAGGGACAAGAAGGGGAACGAGCTCCCAGGGGGCCCACCCAGGAAGGAGGGACTTTCAGGCAGACCCAGATCCCCCACTCCTAAACACACACCCCACATACCACACACATCAACACATACACACACACATACACACACATCTACACATACCATAGCCCTACTTGGTCTAGCCTTGTGAGAAAGACCCATCAGCTGGCCTCAGTCATCCTACACCCACACTTCATCCAGCCCCTTTCCCCCCACCACATACACACAAACCGGGCCAAAGATAGTTTAAATGCAGGCTCCCTTCCTGCCTGAGCTTTCCAATGGCTCTCTGGCCCCTATGATTAGGCTACAGTGCAAACTCAGCTTAGCATTCAAGGGCCTTCCCATGTGGACCCTACCTCTTTTCCAGCTTCAGCTCTTGCCTCTCCCCTCCCACCCAATACTCCACCCACAGTATCTACTCCAGCTCCCCAAATGCACCACACACACTCTCACCCCGCTGCGTGTGGCAAAAAAACGGGCTTGCCTCCCCTCTGTGTCAGTGAACTCCTACCCATCTTTTAAGACCTGGGTGGAAATGTCACCTCCTCTGTGAGGGTTTCCCAGACTACCCTGGGCAGAACAGGCCACTCCCAGAAGCCCTAGGGTCTCATAATTGCTGGTACCCACCTTTCTGGAGCATTCTGCATCCTGTCTCAGGATGATGCATTTGAACTTCTGCCTCCGCCACTTGAGCCTCCCAAGAGAGGGCCAGGACTTACTGGGTAAGATACTGTGTGTAGGTATTAGCAGAGGGTGGCGTGGGAGGAAGCCTGAGTGGGTGGAAGAGTGGAAAGGCAGACCGCACGAAGATGAGAGAGGATGGGTAATAGAATAGATGGTGGGTGGGTGGAAGAATAGATAGGTGGAAAGGCAGGTGGGCAGAGAGGTGGGCAGCCTAATGAGGACTGGAAGGAGTCCACTGGCTGCAGAACCAACACCACACGTGACCTGTGGGACATCAGATTGAGGCTTTGTCAGAAGACTCGGGATTGGCTCTATGGACCCACAGACCATCCTTGATTCCTTTTGGTCCCAGCTGTGGCTGGAGGAGTGGGGTGAAATAGGATTTTATGAGGGGTACCCAGAAGTTCCTGAGAAAGGGGCACTGGCAGAAATGCCAAGAGGAGCTGGGCAGAGGCAAAGATTTGCACTGAGGCCAGCAGACACCCCCTTCCTACCTCCTTGTAGCTGCCACCCACAACTAGCCCCAACTGATCACCAGGATCCTCAAGTTTGAGGACCCCAGGGACCAGATTTGGGAAGGAGGAGGCAGAAACAGTCTGGAATCTCCTCCCCTCTGTTCCCGCCACTTTCCAACAAGCACCCACTTGTCTGGGGATATGGCAGATTGCAAGGAGGCGAGGCTGGCACCTGGAGATGCCCGCTAGGCCCCTTGGCACCCAGGTCAAAGAAGATTTGGCAGGAATGCTCAGGAGGGGTGCCAAGTCCCACCCTCTCATCTCTCGAAGCTGGCAGGCTGACATGCAGGACGAGAGGAGGGCTCGGATGCAGGGCAATCGTGGGGCCCCAAGGAGGCCTCCTCAGAGACGCATGCACTGATAGTCCAGAGCTGGGGCTCAGGGGCTTGGGAGCCAAGGCAGGCAGCCCTCCTCAAAGCAAAGAGGAGGAGCAGGTCCCAAAATCGGGCCAGGGGAGGAGAGTGGTGTGAGCACTGGCATCCGGGAGGGCAAGGCAGCCTGGCAGAGAGAGGACAGTGTGGTCTGAGCAGAAGATAGCCTGCGGAGGGAAGTGAGCAGGGGCAGCATGGCAGGGGGCCTGGGTCAGAGAGGGTGTCCTGGGGGGAGGGAGAGGAGAACCATGAGGCTGAGGGTGGGGACAGGAGCACCGCCCGTGGCTCAGGGACAGAGTGGCCTATGGAATGGCGGTGGCATGGCTGGTGGCAGGAGAAAGGGTGTGTCTGTGGCAGGAGTGTGGGTGGGAGTGCCCTGGCTGGAAGCCCAGGTGCCTGGGTAGCTTCTAAGCCCTGCTGCCTGAGGGGGTGGGAGGGGGCGCCCAGGAGATGTTTATCCACCACAAGAACGTGGCTTTCACGCCTCCCCCGGGAAGGACCCAGGTGAAAGGCAACCTGGCTGCTCTTTCCTGAGTCACTGAAGTCCCCTGAGGGTTGCAGTATGATTGGGGGAGCGGGGCCTAGGGAGGGGGAAAGCAGCCAGCAGGACAGCGTTCCCTGATGGAGCCAGAGGGAACAGGGGCTGCGATGGAGTTTTATCCATGCAGATAAAGGAGGGAGTCATGGGCAAGCGCCAGGCTTTCTCAAGAGGCCCCTCAGAAAGCAGTTCATCCGAATGCAGACAGACACTCGTCCCCATCTCTGTCCCTGCCGCTGTCACACACCACACGCGCCCCTCCCCCATCCCCTCCGAGTGTCCCTGGCTCCTCCCTCCATCTCAGCCCGACTCCTGTCCCTGCCCACTCCCATGTGGCCCAGAGTGGAAACTGACGTTGGAAGAACTTTCTGGCCAAGAAGGGTCTGAAATTGGAACAGATGAGGGAGGGAGACTGTGAACTCACTCCCCCCGCCCCCCAATCTTCAAGGAAGAAGAGAGTTCATGGCTCTAGGGCAGGGGAGGAACCCTGAGGGCTCAGTGGTCGCACTGCCCCTTTGCCAAGAAGCAGGTAGTCTGGGATGTCCAGTCTGTAGCGCCAGGCCTCACCCTTTCCTTCCCAGAACCCTAAATGAGGCTCAGGCCTTTGCCAGAACTCACCAGCTGCCCAGGGGGCTCAGGCAACAACAGTGCCCCACCAATCCTGGCCCTCACTACGGCGGTCCTGGGGCTGCTGGAGGGGCCGAGAGCTCAGTTACAAATGCCCAGCACTGTGGAGTGTAACCACAAGTGCACCATGACCCCAGCCCTGGGGGCGACCCGCCTTCCCTGGCTGTCCGAGGAGGGCCAGCGCTGTGGCCCCAGGGTAAATCTCAGGGCGCACCAGCTCCCCAGCTCCTCTGTGTGCCCCAGGCGGAGGGCTGTGAGGTGCTAGGAAGGCTGCAGCCTTGCCAGTCCCCAAATGGGGGGGGGGGGTTGGGATTACACAGGAAGCCTACAGCAGGGGTATCCAGCCCCGAGTGACCTTCTGGGAGAAATCCAGGGCCCACATCCATACCAGGGGGTTCCCCCCACAGAAGTCTCATCCAGAACATATACCCTCCTCCCAGCTCGGGCCTCCAACCCCCCACCCCCACCCCCACCCCTTGCAAGGCCTCAGGACCTACCTGG
>JAQZBX010049711.1:5683-19948 GCA_029593785.1 Cabassous unicinctus
TTTTTTTTTTTTTTCAAGACTTATTATTTATTTACTTTATTTTTTTTTAAATTTATCACCCGCTCCCCCAGATGGTTCTCTTGTCTGTCTGCTCATTGTTTTCTCACCTTCTCCAGGAGGCACCAGGAACCGGAACTGGGACCTCCCACATGAGAGGTGAGTGCCCAACAGCCTGAGCCACATCAGCTCCCTGAGGCCTGTGGCATCTGCTGGTTTGTGGCATCTGCTCATTGTGGAAGGGGTGGCATCTAGCTCGTTGCAGCGGGGGCGGTGTCTGCTCATCTTCTTTTAGGAGGCACCAGGACCTGAGTCTGGGACCTCCCATGTGGTAGGCAGGTACCCAACTGGTTGAGCCACATCCACTTCCCAGTCTTTTTAATTTTAGCCATTCTAGTAGTAGTGTAGTGGTATATTACTGTGGTCTTAATTTACATTTTCCTTATGACTAATGATGTGGAACATTTTTTCATGTGCTTACCTGCCATCCCATTTCTTTGGTGAAGTATCTGTTCAAATCTTTTTTAAACATATTTTAAAAATATTTTTTAGATATAAGTTCTTTGTCAATATGTACTTTGCAAATATTTTCTCTCAAGCTGTGGCTTGCCTTTTTCATTTTCATAATAATGTCTTTCAAAAAGCAGAAATTTTAAATTTTGATTAAATCCAATTTATTCATCTTTTTCTTTTATCTAGCGTATCCTTTTTGTGACATATTTTAAGAAATCTTTGCCAAACTCAAGATAACTAATAGTTCCTTTTTTGCTTTATTATAAAGGTACATTTAGGTCTATGATATATTTTGAGTTAGTTTTTCTACATGGTGTGAGATAAGGGTTGAGATACAGGCTATATGTTTTTTTTGTGTTGTTTTTTTTTTGGCATACAGATAGCTAATTGTTTGAAAAGATTATCCTTTTCCCATTTAATTACCTTGGCACATTTGCTGAAAAACAACTGTCCACACATAATGTTGGTCTGTTTCGGGATTCTCTATTCTATTCCATTGATCTATCTTTATGAAAATATCACACCATCTTCATTACTGTAGCTTTTTAATAAATCTTGAAATTAGATAATATAAGTCCTCTAATTTTGTTGTTCTTTTTCAAAATTGTTTTGGCTATTCTATGGCCTTTAGAATTTCTAATTTATTTTTAGAATCAACTTTTCAATTTCTAAAATAAAAAAAAAAAAAGCCTATTGGGGTATTGATTGGGACTGTATTTAATCTAGAGATCAACTTGGTGAGAACCAACAACAAAATTGAGTCATGTAATCCATGAATATGGTACATCTCTCCACTTACTTAGTTCTTCTTTAAATTCTCTCAATAATGTTTGAAAAAAAAATTTGAGAACCCTAGAAATCATTAATGACAAGTCAGCCGGTCCACCGCACCATTCCCTTTCCCTTAGGTCTTCTGGCAGCTCATTACCAGCAACAACCTCAAAATTGCTTTCAGGCACATATTACCAGGATAGCATGGCCAAAACTGCAAATGAAAATGCAATAAAACAGGAACTTAAAGGAACATGAAAAGATTAAAGCCTCAGGTGCCTTCCAACATGCATTTATACTGATAGATTAAGATCCAGATCAGAAAAGGTTGAGATGTGGCAGAGAGCTAAAAAGCCAGAGACATATTTGGCCAAAACCACATGATTTCATAAGGCTGAAAATCTCACTGATTATTCAATCAACATGTGAGCATTCTTGTAAAATAAATCGAGTTCTGTAACATGTGAGAAATAATGGAGTATGATGGGATTGGTAAGAAAACACCCTTGTTTGGCATTATTAAGTATTCCCCTCATAGTCACTGGAAACTTACTGTCGGACAGGACTGAGCCCGGTTCCAGATCAAATCAAACTTCTCTTCCTATAGGTGAGAAAAGAATAAAATTAACTCACAAACAAGAAAATTCAAATGCCACAATTAGATTAAAATTCACCAAGACTGAACTCTAGAATTAAAATATACATAAAACAATCTTTTAAGTTTCATCATTTACAAATCACCCTTATGACAGGAAAGGATGAAAAATCAGATGTATGGTTTGCTGTTAAATTTCAGAATTATGTATGAAGAGTGGATGCTTTCATATGCCCCCAACTCTCCAGGGAACCCTGACAAAAGACATAAGATCTGTGTCAGACTGATGTTCATAGTGGTGTTATTCACAATTGCCAAAAGTTCGGAATAATCCAGGTGTCCATCAGCTGATGAATGGATAAACAAATTGTGGTGTATTCACAAGATGGAATATTATGCAGCTGTAAGAAGAAATGAAGTCATAAAGCATATGACAACATGGATAAACCCATAAAGCATATGACAACATGGATAAACCTGGAAGACATTGTTGAGTGAAGCAAGCCAGACACAAAAGGACAAATACTATATGATTGCTCTACTATGAACTAAATATATTGTGTAACATACTGTATGATTCCATTTATAAAAAATGTAAATATAAATCAATTTATAAAGAGGAAATTAGATTAGTGGTTATGTAGAGCTGGGGAAGGACTGCTAAGGGGTATGAAGTTTTTCTTTTTGGAGTAATGAAATGGTTCTAAAATTTTTTGTGGTGATGAATGTACAACATTGTGATTATACTAAAAGCCATCGATTAAAAAAATGAAAACAAAAAAAAAAAAGAAAAGTAAATAAAAGCCATTGATTATACACTTTGGATAGATCATATGATGTGACCATATCGCAATAAAACTGCTTAATAAATAAATAAATAAATAGATAGATAGATAAATAAATAAATAATTGGGCAAGAATAGCCATAAATAGCAGCTATGTACAGCAGGGGAAACAGAGAGAGATTGAGAGGTGAAGAATTTTCTAGTCTGTTTTTTGTTTATTATTATTATTGAAATAATGAAAATGCTCTAATAATGATTGAAGTAATGAATGCACAGCTATGTGATTATACCAAATACCACTGATTGTACACTTTGGCTGAACTGTATGCTTTATTAATATGTATCAATAAAATTGATTCGTTAAAAAAAAAAGATCTGTGTCAGAGACACAAGGTCAGAGACTCAGTTTGAGGGAACGCAGAGAAGGTCTGTTCAAACTACGAGTCAGAGATCTAAAACATCATGAAAAGTACAGTCCCTTTTGGCTGTTGAACTCATAAAGGGCAAGGGTGTAGATGTGCAAGAGGGAGAAAAAAAGATTGCGATGCCCTCACAACAACCAAAAGGCCTGACTTTACTCTTCTGTCTATATAATTTCTGCTTTAATCTCACACATACACATGTAAACCCAGTATATATTTGTGTGCTTGATATAAACTTTACCCAAGCTATTTCCTCTTCAAGGAAGAACAATTAAATATCTAGCTGACAACCCAGTATTTCAAATGCTTTCTTATGGTAGAGGTCAGCAGAGGGAAGCCAGCAGTACCCTTTCCAAGTCACAGACCTCAATGGTAAAATAGAGGCTGGTGACTATCTTCAAAAGAACAATTTCAAGAAAATGCCACTTGCTAAGGGAAAATGTCAGATAAAGACTAGAAGGAGGCTTTCTAATCAGATCAGGTATAGGTTACAACAGACAAGAAGGGAAGAAAGCTATGCTAGAGGTCCTGTCTTCTTGAAATCCCAACAGCTTGGCTGGAAAACACCCAAAAGAAATAAAAGACATTTGGAAATTGCTTGGCAACATGAACTTATACCATGTTCCTTTGTCAGAGACTTGCCTCAAAGAGACCTTTTCTAAATCAGAAAGATGGAAAACAAGAGCCATAAATATACCATATGGAGCTTCCAATCTTTGTTCTCAGGGCATAATAAAAATCCTTAGAGCTGTAAATACAAGTTCTCAAGAGGCAATAAACATAGGAAAAGCAAAGGCAACTGCATGTTAAGGTTACAGCACTGACCTTCATGCTATAACACTTTCATTTTCCCCTCCAAACTACTTACAGGAATAACTGCGTAGACTGTATCTTTTGATGCAAAATACTGCTGCCAAATCTGTACAAAAAGAGAGAGAGTCTATGACATGACGGTAATTTTTCCAACTTGCACCAAGAAATGGTGACAGCTTCCACTGCTCAGAGTAATATGCTATTTGATAATAGGGAGGAGAAATCCAGTGTAATGCTTTTAATACCAGTACATGATTATAAAAAGGATTTAATATTATCCACGCTTTTCAAATTTTAACTGTAACTCTTAACAAATTCTCATCAGAGAAATGGACTCTATGACCTTGTTAATCATTCCTTTCAAGATGTGCCTCTTTTTTTTTTTTTTTTCCATCTCTTCTCTCTTTTCTCCCCCAAATCACATCTCTCAACCAAATGAGGACCTTCTCAGAGAGTCAAGAGAGCAGTCTTTCAGATTTCAGTGCTCAGGGTGTGGAACCAGGTGAACCTAGATGAGAATTCCAGCTCCAGTAACTTACTGGCTATGCTACCTTGGGCATATTACTGAACTCCCTAAATAACAAACACTAGTAAATGACAATAATATCAACCTCACAGAAATGTTGTGAGGATTAACTGAAATAATGTGGGTTTGTGCTTACCACAGAGCTTGGCACAGGATAAACAATACAAAAAAAAAATGGTAGCTAATATTAGCTATTATCTCCTTCTAGGCAGATTTTGAAATCCTGCTTCCAAAAAGTCTTCCATATGAGGAAGAAATAGGCTCTGCTAGAGCTGACTGTGCTACATACCAATCAGAAGACCTACCAAGTTAATGAGGAGGTCACAGTTGACCTTCATGAAGCAAACACCAAAAGGGAGAAAATATTCCCAAACAATCATCCATCATTCAACAAGCATTTTTCTGAGCATTTTTGGATTATAAGGTGTGATGGTTAGGCTAATGTGTCAACTCGGCCAGGAAATTGTGCCCAGTTGTTTGGTCAAGCAATCAATGGGCTAATTGTAATATGACATTTATGGGCTTTAGTCATCACTCGAGTTTACTGCATAGATGGCTGATTACATCTACATCAACCAGGGAGATTGCTATCAGCAATGAGTGATGCTTTATCCAGTTAGCTGAATGCCTTAAAAGGGGACGTGATTTCAGCATTCAGAGAGAATTTCCCAGTTCGTCTTTGGATAGCCAGTGTCTCCTGGAAACTCATCAAGGACCTTCACTGGACTTTCATCGGAGCCCCTGGTCTGCAGCCTGCTTGTAGAACCTGGACTTGTGCATCCCCATGGTCACGTGAGAGACTCTTATAAAATGTCATACTATTCACAGATATCTCCTGTTGATTCTCTTTCCCTAGAGAACTCTGACTAATTTTCCTTTTCCTTTGCTGGTGTTCTCCAGGTTTCATGCCTCAGCACCAGGCATTGGGGATAGCATAGGCAGAGAGACTGGTCTACAAGGTGGCTTGCTAACTAGTGAAAGAGACAGATTTATATGTAAATGACCTTATCATGAAGCAGCATAAGGAGCATACACTGAAGAGAGATATAAAGTACAATAGCAGTTTACAGGATAACTTCTGACTGAAATGATCAAGGGAGACTGCATAGAGGAAGAGGCATATGGGCTCAAACTTGGAGGACAGGAAGAATTTTGGGAGTCAGAATGGGGAGAGAAAGACTTTCTAGTCAGAGACAGAAACATGTGCAAAGGCACAGAGGACAAGAAAAATAACGATAGTAAGACATTTGAAAATGGAGTATATATATATAATGCCATGTGATAAAAAGCAAGAACAATATTGCAAATACATTATATCTAAGTATAATATAAAAGAAAAAATGTTCTTAAAACATACTGGAAACATCAAAATAATAACTGGGGGTGGTACAACTATGGTGATTTTTTTCCCTCTATTTTCTAATTTTTTTGGTAACTTCATTATATAACTTTTTAATAAAATTCATTAAATAACACAGGTGCAGAAGCAGAAACCTCTAAGATATAATAAGGAAATCCTGAGTTGTTGGATTTAACCAACAGAGAACAAAGTATATGTTGGAAAAGAGTAGTATGAGACCAGAAGTGTAGATTGAGGCTGGATTACCGGGGCCTTGAGAACCAGGTAAAGGAGTTCTGACTTCAATTAGAGTTACTAGAGGTTTCTGAGAAGGTAGTAACATGGTAGGAGTTGAGAATAAGGAAGATGAATCTGGTGGCAGTGTGTAAAACAGATTGAAGAGGTGACACTGGAGCCAGTACCAGCTGGAAAGTTACTGCAGAACCACTATGATGATGGCTACCACCACCATTGCTACTGATGATGATGATGATGATGATGAAAAGCAACAGTAAATATTTATTAAAAACTGATCATTTCCTAGGCACTGTGCTAATCGATTTATGTAGATTATAAACTGTCATTCTTCTACAACCCTTCAACTTGGTATTAATTTCTCCTCATACTACAGACAAGGAAACTGAAGTTTAGAGATGTTTAATTATTACCTTGTGGCAGTTTGAGATTATTTTATGAATTCCAAAAAGAGATATACCTCTGGGATAGATTAGTTTACAAACTAATCCAGTTGAGGGGCCTTTGATTAGATTACCTGTTAAGGCTGCTTTAGGGAAGCAGATGTGGCTCAAGCAGTTGGGCACCTGCTTACCACATGGCAGGTGCTGTGTTTGGTTCCCGGTGCCTCCTAAAGAAGATGAGCAAGACAGCAAACTGATGCAACAGGCTGGCTCAGTGAGCTGACGCAACAAGCTTATGCAACAAAGAATAACCATGAGGAAACACAATGAGAGACATAACAAGCAGGAGCGGAGGTGGCTCAAGTCATTGGGTGCCTCCCTCCCACATGGGAGGTCCCGGGTTCAGTTCCCAGTGCCTCCTAAAAAGAAGAGGAGCACACAAAGAGCAGACAGCGAGCACAAAACAAGGGATGTGGGGAGAAATAAATAAATAAAAGAGACTGCTTTAGGGCTTTTTCGATTACTTCAGTAAGGCCTGACTCAGGTTGAGTCCCTGCCCCCTTGCTAGGTCTGATACAAACAGACACTCAAACACAGGAAGAGAGAGCTCTGTCGTTAAAAATTTTTTTTTTTTTAATTTTGTTGAAGTATATCATTCATATGTGAACATACATACACAATAAGTATACAGTAAAAGTTGTGAACTTACAAAACAAACATGCATAACATGACACAGGGTCCCACACATCATCTCACTACCAACACCTTGCATTGCTGTGAAAAGCTGTATTTTTGATCCTGCCATGTGACAGAAAGGAGAAGGCTCAAACAGCTGAGGCCCCGGGGAGAGATGAGCAATATGTCTGATAGCTTACAGTTGAAATTGGGAAGAGAGCAGAACAGCTGAGACTGACATAGGAGGCCTGGAAAGAAACAAGCCCTATGCCAGGAGAGAGAGGACTACAGGATCACTTAAGCATGGAGCCTCAAGAGGTTGGGCCCATGGAGCATAAGAGGAAAGGTTGTGCCCGGAGGGGAAGGCTGAAACCTGGGCAGAGATTGGCAGTCATCTTGCTTTGCCACATGGCAACACACCAGGATCAACAGTAGCTGACTGAGAAAGCATCTCTTATGGTGCCTTGAGCTGGACTTTTCACAGCCTTGGAACTGTAAGCTTTAACCCCAAATAAAATCTTTATAAAAGCCAACACAGATTTCTGGTACTCTGCATCGGCACCTCTTTGCCAAATTAATAAATGGCCCAAGGTTACAAAAATAATAAGGGGAGATGAACAGTACTCAAACTCATTATCTAACTCGAAAGTATTTTTACCACTACACTAGTTGTACTCTTCCCCACCTTCCATCCTAGTAATAGAAAAAAGTCAAACCCTAGCTATAAACTGACCCTTTAATTATCTTGTAATACATGCTGATGAACATAAGGAGGACCAGATGTGGAGATATGAACTAAATATAATGAGTATTTTCTCATTACTGGGAAAACAAATGAAAGCATTTGTCCTAGAGGCATAAAATTCAGTCAAAAAGGACCTCAGAAGTCATTTGGTCTGCCAGATAGTACCACAACAAATGATTTCATACAGTGAGTGCTTAGAAACTTCTAGAGTGAGAAGGTAGCTATTTCCCAAGGCAATACATTCCAAAAGCTAATTTTCCCATCTGGACCATTAATTTTACTTTTTCTATTTCCTCATGGATCTTGTGCCATCAACTATCATACCTTTCCTTTTTAAATTTCTCCTTTTCTACCAGTACCCTCCTCATATATCCAAATTATTCCACAACTTAAAAATCCCCTTCTCAACATTGACCCTCCTTGTATTTTATTACCTTTTTTTCACTATCCACCAAATACTAAATTTCTTAAAATAGTTTATACTCACCTGAGTAATCCATGATAATTTTACTTTCATCCCTTCCCCTGCTCCCCCATAACATACCCAGTGATCAATTATCAGATCTGATCCAGCTTAGCCTCTGTACAACATCACATAGTGTAAACCACTTCCTTGTTCCATGACACTACTCTTTTACCTTTCTGATTGTTCCTTTTCAGATTCCTTCACTGGCTTCTTTTCCTTTTCCTTTGCTGGTGTTCTCCAGGTTTCATGCCTCAGCACCTTATTATTCTTGTTTTCTCTCTCCCATGACTAACTACATCTATATGTCAATGACTCCCAAAGTCATTAATTAATTGAAAAGACATTTACTGAACATATACTACCATATATGTCAGGAACAGGGGACAAAGTCCTAAAAGACACCGTCTCTTCCCCTGAAAAGCTCATGGTCTAATTCAACAGAATTACAGTGTGACACACCCAGACCCCGGGGTGATTTGAGGACAAAGAAGAGGCACTTAACCCAGGTTGGGGAAGGAGCACCAGAGGAGAGCTATATCCTGATTGGGAGTTAGTCAGGTGAACAAGCATAAACAGGTAGGTTAGGAGGAGATAAGAGACAAGTTCTAAGGCAGGGAATCACAGCATTAGCAAAGGCTGTTCTTATTTGTTGTGTATCTATCTCTCCACTAGGCTAAACTCTTTGAGGGTAGGGGATCCTCTCATTTATCTGTGTTTGGCACAGAGCCAGACATTTAATAGGTATTCATTAAATGCTTGTTGAAATGAATGACACAGCATCCAAAGGAAACCCACGGCAACTGGTACAATTTCCTGTAGTGGAACATGATGCAGAATCAAAGAGACATGGGTTTGAGTCCCAGCTTGGTCACTGACGAAGTTACTTAATCTCTTAAGGTCACAGTTTCATAATAGCACCTACTTTACAGGGAGATTATGAGAATTTAATGAAATAAAGCCAATGAAGTGGTAGGCACAGTACCGGACACATAATAAACTGCTTTCATTATTATTTTGATTCCCTCAATGTACCTAAAATATAATTCATGGAATTGTAACGAATGCCAATAAGTATCTTATTATATTCTAATTGGAGAGAAAAGAACCACAACATGCAAATGTAAACAGCAACATAAAACAAGATATTGGAATGACTAAATAGCTCATGAGTGCTTTGAAAGAAGGAGTCCAGGAAGCTTCATGCATTCTATAATAATGGAGGGCTTTGAATGCCAAGAAAAGGAATCTGGAAAATCACTGAATATTTGTAAGCAGGTTACTAACATAATATTTATTTTTATTCATTTATTTAAAAACACAAATATAGCACTTCTTCTGTGCTAGGCACTGTTCTAAATGTTTTATGAATATTAACTCATTTAATCTCCCAAATAACTCTATGAAGTAAGTAGTATTATCTCCACTCTACAGACAAGGAAACTAAGGCACAGAGAAGTTAACTAACTTGTCCAAGTCATATAGCTAGGAAGTGGCAGAGCTGGGATTTAAACTAGCAGCTTGTCCCACAGTCTGTGTTCTTAAGCAATACCCTATGTTTCTTCAAAATGAAAGTAGAACTTTAAGAAGACCCAAATAGTGAAGATCTGATAGGTGGAGTGGGAATGAGAGAAATGGGAACACAGAAACCTATTTGGAGGTGGTACAGGAATCCAGGTATAGAGTACTGATAATTTAAAATAAGATGTGGGCAGTAGAAATGAAAAAAAAAAGGGCAAATGTAAGTTGATTATATAGGAGTGAGACCAAAAAAGACAAGTTTTTTTTATGCCACTGTTCTTCATGTAATTCATCATCTTACCTTTTATAAGTACCTTTCATTTTGGCTGGAGAGAGGTGTCAGGAAATGTTTGCTTCTTTCTACACTCAGGTTTGATTCACAGAGCACACATTTTCATAAAGGATGCCAACCCATTTTAATTCATTACCTGTTTTATTTCTTCTGCAGTTTTGTCTTTTACCATCTCGATGTTAAAGATTGAACCAAGAGTCTGAAAGAGAAAATAAAAGGCAATTGACTCCCAGAATTAAAAAACACACACACAAAAAAACAGCTTGATTCTATCTGTAAGCCTTAAAGGAAGTAACACATCAGGAAAGTGAGCCCCCCAAGCCTAGGCAGGTTTTCAAGGTTTATTCCTGGGTAGTATTTATAGGTCACAATGTAATTCCCAAATGGTTGGTTCACCCCCAATGAGTTCTGGAGCACTTTGCAGCTGGTAAGAGGAGGAAGCTTGGCTGTTACTTGAAATTTAACTACTATCCTATCAGGGGTGGCTCCTAAAAACAGTAAACATGTAAACATGTTTTAATTTGATCTTTTTAAGCTACTCCCCAGAGAAAAGAAGGGTGTCACAATATTTTTTCATATTCCATCTAGCAGCACCCCCAGGACAAAGACTATGCTAGGCGTCAAGTCAAGGACACAAAAAAGTCACAGAGAGATTACTCATCTCTAGAGTTGGAAAATCACCTTATACAAAACCACTGAACCACAATAAATATATTCAAATTTGCAGCCTCTTGTTATAGATGTTCCCCATGACTTCAGAATTGGATCTCTATCTTTAACTGGAAACCTACCTTGTCTTTAGTGAATCCTCTATTCATAGGCTGTTTCCCCAAGGCATCTGTCTGAAATACATGATGGGACAATGTTATTAATCTATACTTTACTCAAAAGAAAAATACCACCAAACTAGGTGAGGTGCCTGAGATCTCATTATATAATTTTACACCTGAGAACTCTATTTACTCCACTCTATATAGTAACCTTTTAGAATAGTAAAGCTGTTCTAAGAGTTACTGTTTGTGAGACAATTCTCCTCTGAAGTGTTTTTCCTCATTGATTCAGATTCTGAGATGAAGAGGAGAAAGGACTTCTCAGTCAGTAATCATCTACTAGTATTGAGAATCCGTCCTATTTCTAACACTGTAGATGTGAGGGACTCTTTCCCTCAACAAGGCCTACTTGGGCTTCCTGTGCTCTGCTTTCTGATCTGCTCCACACTGAGTCACAGAAGGTGAGAAATGGAAAGATTTATTTTCCACAGCTGTTTCTTACCTTTGATGGATAAGCACTTAGCACTTCTGATGGCAGGTGTCCTCACCAGACTAGAGACTTTTCTAGTATTAAGTCTTAATATTTTCTCCATCATATTAGGCTTTTTAAAAAGGCTGAGAACAACGGGTTCTTTTCCCTTCTTGACTACCCCTAATAAAGGCCACAGCCAGGAAGTCCTACTATTTTGAGTTGTTTCTAATAGTATGGATGGGTTGCCCTGAGTCTTCTACTCAATCTCAGTCTAAGACCATGCCTTTCAGAGGGAGGGAGTATAGTCTACACCTGGGATTCTGAGGCTGAAAAACTTTTTCTATATAAAACTTGCCTCTCGTTATTCTGTGCTTTAATGAATCAAAACCTTTCAGAAATGATAGCCATCCACAGAACCTATATACACAAATCAGATAAAAGCCTGATGCAGAAAAACCTGTTGGATACACTCTGATCTTTATGGCCACACCCCCATCTATACACAGGCAGCATTCTATAAAACATATATATAAAACATCCAAATGAGAGAGAAATATTTTCATTTCATTTTATACCACTGACCCTCATGTGTACTATGAAAACAAAACAAAACAAACCCTCAATTTGCACAGCTGCCTTCACCTTTCAGTCACCAAGGTTCCTGTATTCTTTTTTTTTCTTTTCCTGGCAATACAAATTTTAATTTTTTTGTTTTGTTTTTATGATGACAAATAATTTTCAAGTTTATTTCCTTTGTTTTTGTTTGTTTTAAATACAAAGCTAAACCAAATAGGTACAACCAAGACATTTCATCTCACATCTACACTCCTGCCAGATCCTCCAATTTGCTAACTATTGACCAGTCAAGTGTGGGGTGGGAGGGGAAGACTTTCTTAGGCAGCACCATTGGGAGGCCTGGGGTGGGGGAATCAAGGATGAGGACAGGCTCTCATACCTGTCTCCATTCACATTTACCTGGGACCAGGGAGGTGGGTGACCCCAGGTGGCCATTCCGGAACCTCGGTTCCCTGGACTGAAGGTGAATAGGGAGAATCAGCTCCCCTTGGGGAGGGAGGAGGAAGCTACCGGCTCCTCCTACCATCACAGTTGAGATGAAAACTTTTTAGCTTTATCATTGATCCCTGGATGCTGGGCCTTGCCCACTGCCCTGTGCACCTGGGTGCCTTTCTGAGGCTGGTGGTGGCGGCTAGAGGGAAGAGTCCCTGAAGGCTCACACTTCAGTTTGCAGGAAGCACACCAGGAAATCTGGCAAACAGAAGGCCTTGACAGCAGGTCTCCAACTTTCAACCCAGCAGAATAAGGTGGGGTGGTGGTAGAAGGTATCGGGTAAGTAATTTCTGGTCCCGCTACAAAACTTTATTTTTGACTAGAGTACCATATCAAATATTTTCTACAAAAGAAAATGGGAAAAAACAAACAAAAAACACAGCAACTTCACTCGCATCAAGACTTATATACATGTAAGTTGTTTTCTGTGGTTTTTTTCTTTTTTTATTTATTTTTAAAAAATAAATTCAGCGTTCACGTTTCTATAAAGAATTAACCCAAGTTTCAGGAAACCCTGCCTCAGTGGGGATAGGTAAACAATTCTTTTCCCTGTCCATCCACATCTAGTTTGATTACACGCACTGATGATTTGAGGTGCCAAGAAAAGCGGAAGCCTTGTGGAAGTGTAAATATATGCCTGGCCCACATTCATGTGTCATGGGGTCAGTAAGCTTTCGAAAAAGTAGAGGGAAAGACTAACTTACTGTAAAACCTTATTAAAAAATATTCATACACTTAAATGTGTGCCTGTAGAGACACAAGAACATGATACCCCGAGCAGGCTGTGGACGGCAGCATCCTCCTTGTACCCTCCTGTCCTCGGACCCTGGAGGTATATGTGTGGGTTAGGGGTGGGGGTGGGGAAGTCCTGGCTTTTCAGTTCCAGTCAGGAGAATTGCCCAGCTTCCTAGTTCATGTCTGAGTCTTTCCTCTAAAACCTGTGCTGAGTCTTTGACTGCATGCACTTTGCTTGTAGGCAAAAAAAGGTACAAAAACAACTAGAATATAAACGTTTTGGTAACTGGGGAGTGGATGTGGCTCAAGTGGTTGCGCGGTTGCTTCCCACATGGGAGGTCCCAAGTTTGATTCCCAGTGCCTCCTAAAAAAAAACAAAAAACAAAAACAAACAGGTAAAACAAATGAAAAAAAAAACAACTCGGGAGCTGATATGTCTCAGTGGTTGAGCACCGGCTTCCCATATACAAAGTCCCGGGTTCAGTCCCAATGGAAATCTTGCTGTGGTCCCCATAGTCATACAGGAGCTCCTCCCTGGCCTAGATGTCACAGAAAGCGATGAGGATAAAGTGAGGAACACTGCCGATGTCATGCAGTTTGGTCTGGCAGTTACATTTGCTGTAGCTGATCAGTCCTCCCAGGTGATTCTTCTCTCTAGTCATACCATGAAGGTTTTGTTCAGATACTGAAAATAGTACATTAAGCAGCCCGTGGAGGGGTCCTGTACATATAGAGCCTCCCACTTCTTGGCGTCAGTGATCTCGATGAGGTCCCTGTGGTATTCCACCACAAACTCGCCCTGGGAGAACTGCTTGGTGGCAATCACTCCCCTGCCTTTGCCATGGATGAGGTCAATCTTCCCACTTTCAATCAATTCATCTATTCTTTTCCTTTCTTCAGACTGCAGCTCAGCTTTGCTCTTCCTGGAGTGCCTTCGGACAGGATAGAAATCTGTGAGTTTGTGATTCTGCTGCGTTTTCCCTTGAGCTTTTTTCTGAGGGGCTTGTTTGCCCTTGATGGGCTTTTTCAGAGTTTGCTTGGTGACAGCTGTATTGGTAGAATCACAAGATGAGGTGGGAGTTTTGGAAGGTTCTGCTGCTTCAGATTTCTGGTTGAGAAAAGGTG
>JAQZBX010049712.1:0-19852 GCA_029593785.1 Cabassous unicinctus
ATTCAAGATTGATGAGCATTTGGGAAATAACAGTTTTTTGTTATTACAAATCTTTCCACTATAAATATTCTTGCATTCATATAAGAATGCAGAGTCTCCAGGGCACACATCCAGGACTAAAATTACTGTGTCTAGAGTAATGCCAAAAAAGGAGGTGGTACCAATTTACACTCCTACCAAGAGTGCATGACAGCTTCTGTTCACAACCTTGACAACGCTTGCTATACTCCAACTTCTTAATTTTTAACTAATCTGATGGTTGAGAAATGGTGTTTCATTGTGGTTTTAGTTGTGTTTCTATATTATTAACTAATCAGGATGACTATATTTTCACATATTTATGGGCTATTTTTATTTAGTATAATGTGAAATACCTTGTTCATGTCTATCACTCATTTTCTGTGTTTTGGGGGGTTTTGTGTGTGTAATTCTCTTCTTAATCTTTATAGATTCTGTATACTAATTCTTTGTCAGTTTTACATATTGCAAATAATTCCTCCCAGTTTGGGAATTGCATTTTCCTCCCTCCTTTTGGTATATTTTAATGAACAGAAATTCCTCCCTCCTTTTGGTATTTTTGGATGACCAGAAATTCTTAGTCATATTTATCAATGTTTTCCTTTTTGAATTTTGTTAAGGAATCATTCTCTACACCCACATTATAAATACATTCTTCTTTGTTATCTCTCAAAAACAAAAACAAAAAAGAGAAGAGTAATACCAGAGGAATTGTGGGAAGATAGCATCAGACTAACAGGCAGAGCTGAAAGTTTTCACAAAAGAATGGAGAAAGAGCCAAAAGCTATTCAAGTGACCTGCCTTGGGGTTCAGCAGACCAGGGCAGTGCAACACAACTCCCAGGAGTGTGAGGGACACAGAGGCAAGGAGGTTCAAAAAAAAATGTGAGTTACCAAGTCCCTGTGGTGGCCAGGAAGGCTCCTCTCGCCCATTCGCAAGGTCCTAAGCTGGCATAAAACACCTGGCTCACTGCAGCCAAATGAGAGGGGAACAGACATCTTTCTCCCTATAAATGGAAAATGGAGGGGGAGTCAAGATGCTTTTCATTAGTGAATTTTGCCAGCAGAGCCAGCTTTGGACCTCAGCTCTGGAGATTCAATACAGGAACACAGGAAAGTCAAGACTGAAACACTTTTGTGGAAAGGTGCACTGACAAGCACCATCTGCTGGTCAGTCTGGAAATTGCAGGGACAAAACTGTTCTTGGTTCTCCCAGTATCTTACCTCTGGGTGAAGTTCTTCACCACACTAGTGAGTCCTTGGCCTGATTTTGGTAACTCAAGCACTGAAATTCCAAAGACTTAGAATAAGTTGAACCAAATATCAAAGAGAGCTGTGAAAAAAAAATAGGTAAGAGAGAGAAATTGGCCATCAGGGTAAATTCACCAAGAATTTCTGATGCTTAGATATCAGCAAAAAATTATAAGCCATACTAGGAAACAGGAAGAGATGGCCCAGCCAAAAGAGGTAACCAAATATCCTGAAGAGATATAGGATTTAAGACAATTAATCTGTAATAATCACACAAGTCTCCTAAATCACTTAAAAGGATTTAAAGGAAATGTGACTAAAGAAATAAAGGATATTAAGAAGAATCTGGGTGAGCATAAAGAAAAATTTGAAAGACTGCAATGAAAAGGAACAGAACTTATGGGAATGAAAGATAAGATGAATTAGATTAAAAATAATTAGAGGCACATAAGTGCATATTTGAATTGCTCAAAAACAGAAATAGTCATTTCAAAGACAGAATATCTAACTGGAAAAGACAGGAGAACAGAAAGAGAAACTAATGGAGGAAATGGAACAGAGTCTTGGGAAATTGAATGATCATATGAAATGCACAAACATCTGCATTATCAGTGTCCCAGAAGGAGAAGAGAATGGAAAAGGGGAGAAATAATTTTTGAGGAAATAATGACTGAAAACTTCCCAACCCTTATGAAAGATATAAATATCAATATCCATGAAGGATAGCACACCCCAAACAGAATAAACCTGAACAGACCTACCACAAGACAGCTACTTTTCAGAATTACAAATATCAAAGGTAAAGAGTGGATTCTGAAAGCAGCAAGAGAAACGAAAAGCGAAACATACAAGGGAAACTCGATAAGATTAAGTATCTTCCTCTTATCAGAAACTATGAATGAAAGAAGAAAATGGTACGATGTATTTAAGATACTGAAAGAGAAAAACTAACTGTCAAGAAATCTGAATCTTGCAAAGCTGTCCTTCAAAAATGAAGGTGAGTTGAAAATCATCACAGACAACCAAAAACTGATAGGCTATGTTATCAAAAGACCAGAATTACAAGAGATACTAAGGGGAGTGCTGCAGCCTGAAAGGGAAAAAAAAGTGAGAGATTTGGAGAAGAGTGTAGAAATGAAGATTATTAAGAAGGGTAAACTAAAGGATAAGAAGATATTATAACAATATGACAACAGTCAAAGGACAAAATGGATGAAGTAAGTATTACCTTTACAGTAATAATATTGAATGTTAATGGCTTGAACTCTCTGATCAAAAGACATTCACTGATAGAATGGAAAAATAAAATATGAGTCATCTGTATGTTGTATACAAGAGACCCAATTCAGACATAATGACACAACCAGGTTAAAAGTGAAAGGTTAGAAAAAGGTGTTCCATGCAAATAGTAACCAAAAAAGAGCTAGAGTAGTGATACTAAAAGCAGACAAAATAGATTTCAAATGCAAAACTACTATAAGGGATGAAGAATGTCATTATATATTAGTAAAAGGAGCAATTCGCCAAGATGAGCATGACACCATGCAGTCCCATCTCTTCTCAGAATGGCTTGTCCCTCAATGGAATATGATTTCTGAGATAATTACAACCTCATCCTTCTGGTAGGCTCAAATGAATACCAAGTTTTCCTTCTTTATTTCCTCTCCCTGTTTACCCAACCAAAGCTGAAATTCTTTAATATAATCTTTCTAACACCCTCTTAGTTAGAACCTGCATGTTTTCACAAGGTATGTGATCTTCGTCACTGCAGTAAGTAATAATATAAAATTGTTCACTACAGGTGTTCCTGGGTCTTTGGCTAAACAGCATTGACAATTACGAGGTTAGAAGATCTAGCTGAGAGGATTAACAACATTAATGGATACATGAGAAATTGCTCCATAAGGATGGAATCTATAAGGTACTGTCCAATGAATTGCTAGATATGTAACTTTTAAAAAGCACACATACAACATAAGACAAAAATATTCTATCAAAAATATTCTATATGTTCAATAAAGATGAGGAAGTAATCCTGAACTTGATGATAAGAATAGGAAATAACAAACAGATAGAAAAAAATGTTGAAGAAAAAAATAAAACATGTGCAAAGAAATATCTGAGAACTGTGTTACAATATCACACTGTTTCATATATATATATTTATTGTGCTATGTAAGACAAGAAAGGGAGTGCATGAGAAGAACTATTTAAGAAGATAATGGCCGTAACTTTTTGGAATATAAGGAAAGACATCAAACCTCAGGACACTGATTGTTAAAATTGCCTAGGAAGGTGAATAAATAAAGCAAATCAACCATAAGATGAAACACATATCGACTCTTTGATCACACAACTGAAAAACAAAGAAAAGTAGAAAATGATGATGAAAGTCCAAGGATAGTACATATCACATTCTGAAAATAACCCAGGAAAATTATAACAGACATCAACAAAACTGATGCAATCCAGAACAAAATGGAGAGTCATGTTTCAAATACTGAAAGATAATAACTGTCATTATAAGATTCAATAACTAATTTAAATATCTTTGAAATATAAAAACAAAATTAAATCTTTTCCAGGAATATTAACACACACATACAGAGAAATATATATCCAGTAGATTTGTGCTTCAAGAATTTTCCAGGTATAAAGAGAATGAAAACAGAAGGAACCTTAGGTTTACTCAAATAAATAACATATATATAAAACTGAAGGTAAATCTATCAAATACTGGATTTGTAAAAATTTAATTGCTTTAAAATAATTGTCTACAGGAAAATTACATTGGTTCATTTTGAGGCTTGTGACACATATAATATTAAAATTTATCACAAAAGGGAAGTGGATGTGTCTTAAGTGATTAGGCTACCATCTACCATATTGGAGGTCAGGGTTTGAGTCCCAGGGCCTCCTGGTGAAAGGTGAGCTGACCCAAGCAGAGAGCTGGCTCACATGGAGTGCTGGCCCACAAGGGGTGCTGGCTCATTCAGAGTGCTGGCCCATGCAGGAGTGCTGGCCCACATGGGGTGCTGGCTAACGTGGAGAGCTGGTGTCAGATGATGCAACAAAAAGAGATACAGAAGAGAGACAACAGGAGATGCAGCAGACCAGGGAGCTGAGGTGGTGTAAGAGATTGAACACTTCTCTTCCACTCCAGAAGGTTCCAGGACCAGTTGCCAGTGCCACCTAAAGAGAAGACAAGCAGACACAGAAGAACACACATACAGCAGACATCTAGAGCAAAAACAACAATGGGGGGTGGGGAGAAATCAATCAATCAATCAATAAATCTTAAAAAAAAACTTTATCATAAAAACATAAAGAATGGGAAAGATGAATTGCATCTCTACTACTCCAAGGTTAATAAACCCTAGGGCAACCACTGTGAAAGGAGGAGACAAAATTGCCAATGTAGGGAATGAAAGAAAGGATAACACTGTAGTGCCCCACAAATATTAAAAGGAGAGTAATAAAATTTTGTAAATATCCTATACTGTTAAGTTTCCTTTATTAGATGAAATATACAATTTTTTAAGATGTTCACATCGAAAACATAAGTTACTTGAAAAGGTCCACAGTAATTATATTTTTCAATAATTCAATTATCAAGGAATTGAATTGTTACTAAAAAACAATCTACAGGAAAAAAATTATTTTCCCAATGTGAAAAACTCATGTTTCCATCAGACTCTGAAATGTGAACAGAGTGCTACATGAAACCTGTACATACATGGAGAAGAGGACAACATCTTGAGAGATGGTAGAGCAACAACCTAGAAAAACCTGGGGATGAGGACTAACTCATGGAAATGAGCTACCACCAACCCTAGTAAGCAAAAGTCTGCATTGTAACATCTAAGGAGGATACTTTCCCCTTTGTTGAGCCACTCTGTTTCTGAAACCTTTTCTTTTTGTCTATTTATTTTTATTTTATTTTGTAAAGAAGATTTAGGTTACATTAATGTTACACTGAAAATATTGGGGATTCCCATATACCCCACCCCTCCCCTCTCCAACTTTCCAAGTTTAACATCTTTCATTAGTGTGGTATATTTGTTATAATTGAACACATATTGAAGTATTGCTACTAACCACAGCCTATAATTTACATTACTGTTTACAATTTGTACTTCACAATTTTATAGGTTTTGACAAAACATAAAATGGACTGTATCCGTTATTGCAATATCATGCAAAACAATTCAAAGGTCCCCAAGTTGCCCCATTTTACACCTATTCTTCCCTCTCTCTCCCCTCAGAACCTCTGGTGGCCACTGCCTTTACAGCAATTCTGAAACACTTTTTTACACCAGGACAGCCTATACCTAATACAGGCTCTGCCCCTATCCATATCAAATCAACTGATATATCTTTCTTTCCTTTACAAAGTTTTTTTTTCCTTTCTGTAAATAGGATGATACACATATTCTTGAAAAGATTTAGGTGTTATTTCCAATGTCATACTGTCTTCCCTCAGCATTTGTATAGAATGTCTGCCAGCAATGTTCACCTGTAACTGATGTGGTTATTTGTGCTAATTTTTTGAAAAATATGTTAAAATAATGTATTATATTTCAACTCTGACAAGTATACATTTAAAGAAAACCAGTCATACCGTAGAATATTGATGAAGAACATGAAGTCTAGTCAGTCTATCTGGGTTTAAATGTGACCTTATCCTTTAACATATTGACTAACCATGATCCAGTTCTTCATCTCCTTGTGCCCCAGTTCTAGCCTCTGTAAAATTCAGCCATCCAAGTACATTTATTGGAGCATTCTTCTAGGTCATGGGGATAGAGGAATGATCCTAATTGACAATAATTTTGTTCTCAGAGAGCTCTCATAGTGGAAGAAAGAAGAGAAGAAACAAAAGGTATATGCAAATTATAAAATATTATTTGGGTTTGCTGTTATGAAAAACAAATTCAGCAAGTATGAGGGAAGGAGCAGATGTGATTTTTAAATAGTGGTTAGGCATGGTCTTATGAGGAAGAGAATGAGAAGAGATCCAGTTATCTGGGCAAAGCAAATTTCAGGAAGATTAAAAAGTGGAAAAAGTCCAGCCATCATCAGGACTAATGAGTAGAGGGAAGGAGAAGTGCAAGGAGGTCAATGTGGCCACACCAAAGACAGCATGACAGACAAAGGATGAAGGATGCATTCAGAAAACTAAGGAGGAGAAGCAAGATCTTGTTTGCCCTGGAGGCTCTTAAAATGTTTTGATTTTTACCCATTTTGGAAGTCATGTAGGTTTTATGAAGCAAAGTGACATGATCCAAATTACATTTAAGAGTAATAGTCTAGCCATACATTCAGATTAGACTCAGGAGGGATAAGGCAGAAAACAGGGAGGCAATCTAGAAGCTTCAACTATGATTTAAAGATGGAGATGATGGGTCTTTTGGCAGGGTGGAAGCAGAGGAGGTGTTGAGAAATAGTGACACTCCAAATATATTCTGTACAGAGAAGCAATATGCTATGGTGATGGACTGGTTGTGAGGTGTGTGACATAAGAGAAAATCAGAGGGTTATTCTTAGGACTTTCCTGAATATGTAGGAGGGTGGTGTTCCATTTTCCTAAACAAGTAGGAGGAGATTTTTCAAGCACCTACCCTACAGTTATCTTGAGAAGGTAATCTATGTTAACTATATATCTAAAGTCCATTGACTACTGTCTAGCACTCAGTAGGTACTCAGTAAATATAACCCATTTTACACCATTATTATATAATATGAATCATTTGCAAATAAAAACTAATGTTCATATTTTGTCATGCTCTATTCCAGACTTATTTTAACATTATTTAAAAGTTCAGCTTTTACAATACATTTAATTTTTGACATACCACCATGAATAAAATTAGTCTTAAAAAATACCTCAGACCAAATCTTACATAAAAACATGACATGCAGTGAAATGCATAGGGATAACAGGTACCTGCAAATGGTCTAGTGTTTTCATATTTTCCAAATTTATATTACATTAATTTAATAACAACATAAAGAGTTTCTAAAATATGAAAGGATAGGATTTTCTGTATTTAATTAAGACTTAAGGACTCCTGCCGGATGGTGGCCCGGGGAGGCGGGTGGGCCCTGAGGCCCCAGGGTGGGTGCGACTGAGGATCTTGCGCTGGGTAGGTGCCGGCAGCCAGGAGTCCAGAGCATCCTGGGGCTGGCAGGGCCCCACGCTGCGCCGCCCACATCCATGCCATTCGGCTCTGGCTCCGGGACTAGTGGCGGTTGCCTGTGAAGCACGGTGGAACCAGGGCCCGCGAGGCCTCTGTGGGCTCCTAGAAGCTCTTTGCCCAGGCAGCTGGTAAAGGTCCCGCGCTGGGCCTGTGGTGGAAGGCCGAGGCCTAGGCGGCGCCCAAGGTCTCAGAGCTGGAGCGGAGCCACGAGCCGAACACCAAGGTTCCCTTTCTGCTGCCCCTGCCCAGCCCCGTGGTCGCCCCCGCAGCCACCACCACCACTGCTGCAGCACTCGGGTCCTCCGCCAGGAGTCCCGGCCAGGCTCTGGTGAAGAAGGAAGCCCTCTCCCTGAACTGCGCCACCCAGAAGGCTCTGTCCGCTCCCCCAGCCCAGGGTCTTGCTCCCAACCCCGTGCCTCTCTCCCTGGGAGCCTTCCCGGGCCAGAGCCAGCTCACTCACAAGGGCCTGCACGGCCTTGCGAGGAGCAGCAGCGCAGGCCTCGGTCTCTGGCAGCACGCGGCCCTGTTGCCTCACAGGCCCGGTCCGGCCTGCCCTGGCCGGGCTCCAGCCTCTCTACCTTTCGCTTTGTGCTCCAGGTCCCAGGTCCAGCGCCAGCACTACACGGCGGCCAAGTTCGCCGTCCCCCTTGCACTGCCCCCTAGTCCTGAGCTCCCCGCCAACAGCCCGCTCATCCCAAGACACTCAGCCGATGCCAGGCTGTTGGTCTCCTTCCACCAACCAGTCACCTGCTGCCAGCCTCCCTTGGGGTTCTGGTTGATCATGAGCTGCTCAGGCAAGAGCTAAGCAGGCTTTTTCTGGTCCAGAGCGCGGAGGGGCCGGTGGCCTCATTGGGCCAGGGAGCTCTGCTGCAGGTGGAGTTCCACCAGCACCAGTACCAGCACACACCCCAACACACATTCTCCCTCTTTCCCGCGGGGCTGTCCCCAATGCTGCTCACGCCGCCCACCGTGCGCCTGCCATTTGACAAATACACTCCAAAGCTGGACAGCCCCTACTTTCGACATTCCTACTTCTTCCTGCCCTATCCTCCCGCCATCCCTGCTCCCACAGGGACCTTCTGGTCCCTGCAGAGCGCGTTCCAGCCCAAGATGTCAAACCCAGTCGAGATGACCAGTCGGCCCTGTGCCGTTCCCACTTTCCTGCAGAAAGCTTCTTATGTGCCAGACCTGTACCTGATGTCAGCCAGGAAGCCAGGCAAGAGGTGCGCGGTCCACCTGCAGATAGCTTGGCAGATCCACCACCACCAGCAGAAGGTCAAGCAGTTGCAGCTGGACCCGCACAAGCTGGAGGTGGGCACAAAGCTGGACCTGTTCAGCGGACCTCCCACCACTCATCCCAGGTCTTTTTGCTGGGTTTGCTGGATTCCACTGCCCGAAGTTTCTTGCGTGGCGCCTCTTCTCCAGCACAGGTGCCGCTCATCCTGTCACCCACCCATTCGCACCCTCAGCCCATCACAGCAACTTCATTCACAGCCCACCAGCACCTGGCAGACCCTTTGCGCAGGTCGAGCACCTTTGGGGGCCTCAGGAACCTGGGGAGCAATGCCTTTGGAGGCCTGGGAAGCCACTCGCTGACCCCGGGGGACAGCGTCTTCACCCACAAGAAGGTGTTTCGCTGGACAGCCTGTCCAGCCCCCACGAGGCCTGGAACCGGCTTCACCGGGCTCCACCCTCATTCCCCGCACCATCTCCATGGCCCAGGCCCATGGACCATGAACACGAATCTCCCCGGAGCCTGGCAAGGGCAAGGAGGAGCCAGAGCAGGATGTCCTGGAGAAGCCCCGCCTACCGAGCCAGGCCTCGCCCGCGTCCGCTGCTCCTTGGGCCACCTGGTCAGCAGCCTCCTCCTCCGCGGCGGTCACACGGAGCCACCGGCCGCCTAGCCAGACATCAAGGTGATCCTGTCGACGGCCAAGAAGCCCAGAGATCCGTGACCACAGGAGGACGGCGCCAAGGCGGCGCTGGGGGACGTCCTGCACGTACTGGGCCGTGAGCCCGCGAGCTGGCCGCTCCAGGGCGCCCTGAAGATCAAGGGGGAACGCGGGGAGGACCCTGAGCCCCCACTGTCAGGGGGCGTCCTGGAGCAGCTCCTTGATCCCGGGTCCCCGGCGACCCGCGACCGCCCAGAAGAGCCGCAGCGCTTCTCGTGGGAGCCACCGGAGCGCAGCCCCACGCGGTCTGGAATCGCCCGGCCGCGCAGGCCCCGCCGCACCCCCAGCCGCCCCCTGCAAGCCCCCCGAGCTCGCCTACCTCGACCTCGAACCGTTCGACCGCAGCCTACAGCGTTGGTGGGAGGCGCGTCGCGTGGAGCTGGAGCGTATCCCGCACCCGGGACCAGCGCCTGGGGCCCCACCTTTCCCGTGCCTTGGGCCCGCGGCAGCTGCTGTGACCCCACAGCTGCTGGTCAGAACCCCGCCCGCCCCGTGGCGCTCGGCGCCCCGCCCCCGCTGCTGACCGCGGGTGGGCCTCCCAAGCCACGCCCGTGCAGGACTGTGGCCCTTGGGGCCAGAGGCACAAGGAGGCTCCCAGGCGCGCAAGCCGCAGGAGGTGGAGGCATCATAGGCCCGGATCCTGGGCTTAGGATGGAAGCCTTGCACAGACCCTCTGACAGATGCACTGCTGTGAGCTTTTGTAATATAAGTTTTTAGAACCTAAGTGCACTTCCTAGGTCCTAGAGGCGCTTCCCTGAGTGCGCTGGGAATTGGACAGCTTTTCTGGAGGCGATTTCTTGTTTTCTGAACCTGAGAAGAGGTGGTTGGGGAAAAATATAATTTGTACATTATTTTCCCAAAGGTGATATGCTTAATAGATTTGTATTTTTTAAATTTTGTGATCTTTAGTTGAATTTGCATTTGAAGGCCTCAGATACCTTGCAAAGAGCCTCAAGGTTTCTTTGTCTTATTTATGGAGAAAAAAGGGGTCATCTTGTCAGCACCCTGTGAGGCTCCACTCATGCCCCCCAGGTGACCTCTATACTTGGAAACAAAGTTACAGATATATATAGAAAAGAATAATAATAGTAATGTTCAAAACTTTGGGTTTTGCTTTATTCTATTCAGAAATGTAAGAGAATTTATTTGGTTTGTTTTTAAAAAAGAACAACAAAGGAAACAAGTGTAAATAGTCTATAAATATAAACACTTTGTTAAATTGCTAACCCGGGTAGACTTTACAAAAATGGTTTCTAGAAATCTTTCTGGTTATTTGTTTAACATGGTCACAAAAAACCCACTCGCTTCACTTGGAAAAACTCAAAAGTTTAACTACAGCAACTCTACTTCAACTATGAAAGCACCTCTAGGCCTCCGGGGTCGCAGGCTCTGGGAGCAGGCCCCAGCCTCAGTACCGCAGGATGGGAGCATTGGGTGCCAGCAAGCACAGTTTCTGTTGGTTCTTGTGTGGATTGTGCAGTGTTCTTGGAATCTGTATACCAGACAAGTGGAATCTTAGCGAGAGTCTAACGGTTGAGTAGGAAAAAAAAATCACTTTTGTATATTTTCTCTCCTGTGTGAAGTCATCAGCAGGTTTTGCTTCAGTGTTGTTCCTGGAGAACCCTGGCATGGTTTCCTTTTGGCTTCCAGTTTGTTTTCCCAACCATCCAGCATCCCCATGTCCAGCTGTAAGCTCTCCTTTTTCTTTCTGGGCATCCACAGTTTGTGTTGCTCTTGGGCTCCAGGATCTCGCCGAGCCAGCCCTTTGGAGTTGTTTGCATTGTTCTTTTCTGTACTCTTCACCCATTTTGCACTGTAGACTCAGGTGACTTTAAATGTTCTGTTCCCATGTCAATCAGTGAAGGTAAATACAACTTTGATTCTGGTCAAAAGAAAAAGACAAGCAAGCATATTATAGTTTGAACAATTACAGAATCTGTTGGCCATCATTGTCAACATGATGAAAAAAGGATACATTTTCTAAATAATAGCAATGTACAGAAATGAAAGCAAAGCCATCACTGTCATTAAAATAAAAAGAATAGTAAAGAGCTTATAAGTATAAGAAAAACAGTGCATGTACAAGATCAGAGATTAATAAATTATATTATTAAAAATAAATGTTTATATAAGATATCTCTTATTTCAAGCAAAAGAAAGAGGAATACAATAAATATAGAAACTAGACAACATAGAGTTCAGAGAAAAAATGCCATAATGCAATATGTGGATATTATATATGATCAGTTAAAATGTGCCTAAAAATTCAAGATTAAAAGGAAATTAATGCACATTTTAATTATTTGAAAAAATTAATGAACAGTTGTGAACTGGTAAAAAGTTGTTAAACATTTAACCATGAAACAAATGTTGAACATTATGTTAATTATTCAAAAATAATTTTGGAAAATAACCAGATATACTTCTACAAAAAACTCTTACTGTAAGTTAAAAGAATGCAAATCACCTGACTACAAACATGTGCAATAAATATTGTAAGAGTTTAAGTAAAAATCAAATAATTGGAAAGTGAAGAAAACACAACTTTTTAAATACATATTGAATAGCAAAGAAAATCAAAAGTGCAATTCCAGATAATATAGAGGAATTTTGTAATGGAAATTTTGTCAAACTGAAGCAGGCTTCATATAGGGAAACAATAGAAAGATCTGGAACCTGGCAAGAAGTCCACGTGGATATTGATACTCCCAAGATGGCTGCTGGAAGACCCTCATGAGATTTCTGCCACCCAGAATGAGATTCCCTCTGGGAGCCAGAAGCTCTGGATATTCTCCAGAGACATGATCATTGGGCCTACCCAGGGGATTGATGGTGGTGTGATAATCAAACAAAACAGCATAAAGCTGGGGTGGAATAATTAATGGTTTAAAAAGCAAGTGCAAGGTCAAAGGTCAAAACTCACTCTCTCTTTCATTTTGGCTTCTGCACCCTGCTCTCACTATGTCCCCCCTGCATGGAACAAAATAAAAGTAAAACTTGGGCATTTATAATCTCTAATGGGAAATTATTAGTCTGTAAATCAGTCCTTTTTATCACACTTCAGCCCCTTACTCTTTACCAAGGACCCATGATCTGTTACTTTCTCCCATTTCTCTTCTCTCCCTACCTTAATAAATCACTGGCCTAACTAACCCAACATGCTCTTGAAATTCATTTCTGCAGCATAAGTCAAGATCCTAGACAAACCCAGAAACAAAACTATCTGACTAAAAGTTATGGTATGTCACAAAATTTGATTTCATTATCTATTGCAAGATAAGATTCTTGATTTCACTTATGTACCAAGAAACCATTCATTTCACAAATTTAAATAAAAGATTTACCAAACATTTTAGGGATGAGTGGAAATCAAAAGTTTCAAATACCAAAAAGAAAAGAAACTTTTATAGACATATGCAATATATACATATACATATACATATATAAGATTAGTCTAGAAGACCATGAATAAAACTGTCAGAAATGGTTGGGTTATTTCTATGTTCTTTAAAATTTTTCAATATTTTCCAAATTTTCTTCAATATTCACACATACTATTTTCCATAACTTAATTCTATCACAATACTTTGTTCTAAAAGCAAATATGACAATTCTGTTCTTTTAATATTTTTGCTTGTTTATGAATAAGAAAAGTATTTATAAAAGACCAGTTAACATTATTATAAAAAAGGCATTGGGTATTCAAAATTTTGCAAGAATGTAAATATTCTGATAATAGTGGCCAAAAGTTAGTAGTACTGGGCAAAATTTTTAATTTTAACATCTGATTTATACATTATGATATCCCTATAGATTTAAAGTTATCCATAGAGTTATTTACAAAATAATTTGTTTAGAAAAACATATATTTAAACCACAGGTTTAACTCACATTTCTTGACTCCCAATTACTATGTTAATTTCTAAAAATATATTCTTGGAAATGTTCCAGAGCATGTGTGGTCAAGTAGAAGATGATTCAACAGAAATGTGAACTAATTAAAACACTACTGTATTTAAACAGAGACCAAGTAAATAACCAAGTAGGAAAGAAAGAAAAGATGAGCTCAGATATTCAGCAGCATTGACATTTCAAATCCCTGGAGCCCTCTCTCTCCTGTATGACTCAAATGAGAGCACTTTTTACCTCTTTGTTGCTAAGTCTTTAAATGAGTGGATTAGCATAAAACACTGAGACAACTTGATCCATACCTAAGGAGTTGGACTTCTTTGGTTTTAAATAAATAAAAATCATGCTCCCATAAATTATGATGACGCTCAGGAGGTGGGAGCCACAAGCATAGAAAGCTTTGTGCTTTCCTGAATTAGAATTAATTATCAGGATTGAAGACAGAATAGACCTGTAGGACACAGAGATTACGATAAGGGAAACCATTAATTTTGAGCCAGTGGGAATGATCATCATTATTTCAGTGTCAAAAATATCAGTGCAGGACAGGGCTAAAATGGGGTTAAGTCATAGAAAAAGTGATAGATTACATCGCTTTTTCAGAAATGCAAGCTGTTTGTGCAGAGAACATTGACCAATAAATATCATTAGCATTAAAGCCAGTCCCATAGGACCCAGTGATGAGGATGCAGCACAGTCTCTTCCACATAAGTACTGGGTAGTGAAGAGGATTGCAGATATCTATATAGCTGTCATAGGTCATTGAAGAGAGGAGGAAAAATTCAGTGACAGACAAGAGAAAAAAAGACATCTGTGTGAAGCAGCTCATGAATCAAATAAACTTGTCAGAGGTCAGTAAGTTCTTAGGTTTTAGGTATTATAACTATTGAGTAACTGAGGTCAAGGAATGGCAGGTGACTCAGGAAACAGTACATGGGAGTGTGTAGCTAGAGACCCAGGCAAATATCAATATCATGCCTTTATTCTTGGAGAGAGTAATCAGGTATATCAGGAGAAATGATAAAAAGAAGACCCCTGTATCTCTTCAGAGTCTTTCAATCATATAAGGATGAAGTTGGGCACATTTGAGTTATTTCTAATTCCCATAGCATTCAACTCTAATAAAGTGTTGAGAAATAAATAGGTGATACTAGCATAAATGACTTCAAAACTATTTTTGTTTATATGAATGATTTGGAATTTAAAAAAAAATTAGTTTAGTGAATCTAGCAATTTATTATAAAAAGTAGTTTGTAAAATATGGCTGAAAAAATTGTTGACTGAAATTATATATATATGTAGAAATCATCATTTGTGTATTATATAATGGAAATCCATATATATTGCTTAATTTGATTGAAATTGACATTATTATAAATAATTCCTTTTATTAACATATTTATGCAGATGAAAATATTTATCATAGGTATTACTATTGTACACATTTTTTAGGTGAGAAAAAGAGCACAGAAAATTATGTAAAATACACTCATGCCATTAACAGTTGTCCCTCTGATTTTAAAATGATTGGCTAAGTCCAGAAATCATGCTCTTAACACTGTTGTCCTACTTACATATAATTTCAGAAAAACAGAAATAAACTGCTAAATATATAATAAGCAATGTTAGAGATTTAATACAATTACTTTATTTTATATACAATATTATCTATTAAAAATGCCAGATCAGAAATTAAAAGTTTAGACTATTTTACTGGGATGATATAGTATCATAGGCCACATATCACTCTTAATTTTTAGGAGATATGTTTTTAAGTGATTGTATAAATCAAAATTATTCCAAAATTATATTTTCATTAAATATAATTTGCTGATTTAATCAATAATATGTTTGCCTTTCTACAATCCTGGCAATGTAAAGTAAGTCTTAAGTAATATAAATTGCTCTTCTAAAAATATCCCCATTTTTGAGATCAACTAAAGCTGTCTAACTTTGAGAACAATACTTTTTCTATCACCATTCACCATTATGTGTCTAGAAATTGTCAATCTTTAGTTTTTCTCACAGATAAAATATGTAAACCATTTTAGGAGCCTGAAATCTCTGTGATCTAATATCAGCTTCCTTTGAAATAATTTATGTTTAATTTTTCCCACATGTATTTTTGTTTTGTTCAGAGATAAAATAAATCAACCTAAAATTTTGGATCAGATCCTGATCAAATGGAAAGTTCACCTGGAAATTAGGTCTCACACGTATACCAGAAAGCTAAAGTGAACACAGAGGAAGGGAATACCTTGCCATTCCCCCTGACAATGCCAAGACACCTCTAATATTGAGGATAGCTGATAAGGTATTATTTCATCATTGCTGGGACCAATTTAGAAGGAAAATTGTTTGGCATGTTTCATGGACTAATGTATCCATGTTAACTTTGTGCCAGAGAGTTCTCTATCTCTTAGAAGGCACATAATGTTGAACATCATTTTTTGGTATTCTTTTCTGATACTCCAATTGATGATGGGGTAAAAGAGGAGGTATTACTACAGGAATAATTAATTTATTGCTGAAAAGTCAGAAAATTAACCACCAAGGATGGAATAGCAGATTTTTTGCTATGAAATACTTTTATATTTAAAGTGTGACACTAGAATAGGGAGTGATAGAGTGCATTACATGCAAATTTTAATACAACAAAATTCAAAGAGATGAAAATTGTTCATAAAAGTTGTTAATCCTTAGAAGTATTTTCATCCAATTTTTTTCCTTTATGCATATAATGCTTATTTATTTGTATACTTATGTGTTTACATAATTTTTATCACACTATATTTTCAAAAATTCTGATTTTATTATTAAATATTTATGCTATACCTTGATCTATTTTATATTAAACATTTCTAAAATCAAAATTTCATGTATTTTGCATTGGCTTGTACAGCATAACTAACTTCTTTCTAAGAGTGTACACCAGCTGATAGATGGGCAATTTTGAGGTATTTTAAGAAAAACATGGTGGAATTTCTCCAGTGAGTTTTGGCAGTGTCATCTAATTCATCTGCACAGCACATATATTGTTGTAGTCAGACATAACAATGTTTATGCAACCAATTCTATTTTTTAAAGGTTTATTTTATTTTTATTTATTTCTCCCCCATCTCATTTTTTGCACTTGCTGTATCTATTTGTCTTCCTTGTTTCTTTAAGAGGCACCAAGAATCAAACCCGGGATTGCCAATGTGGGAAGGAGGCATCCAATTGCCTGAGCCACCTCTGTCCTCTGCTTTCTTTTGTTTCTCACCATGATTTTTCTACTTGTGTCTCTTGTTCCATCATCTTGCTGTGACAGCTTGTTGTGCCTGCCCACTGCCTTGCTTGTCTTCTTTAGGAGTCTCCAGGAACCTCTGCTCCCTGCTTTGTTGTGTCTCTCATTATGTTTTTTCTTCTTATGTCTCTTGTATCAGCTTGCCATGCCTGCCAATTGCACCAGCTCACTCTCTTTTTCAGGAAGCAACAGGAACCAAATCGGGGACCTCCCGTATGGTAGGTGAGAGCCCAATCATGTGAGCCACATCCGCTTCCCGTGTATTTGCTTTTATTAAATGACAACAAACATGACAGAAGTACATAAAAATCAGTGCTGAGATGAGTAAATGTTTTGTAATTTTATGTAATGGCCAAAGCTCAATTCCTCTGTATATAACCAGGTGAATTGCTTTCTTGTGACTGCACTAATTAATAATAATGAAGTAATTATTATGTAGATTTAGAAGTAAATCCTTTTACATTAGAAACTCTTTATATTCTGGAATATCAGGAAAGAATTTGATGTCATGGACCAGGGAGTTATAAAATAATATTATATATTCAATGAATTTTTGTTAGCTTAATTTTCTTCATAAAAACTCAGTGATACTGACATAAGCTTATTTGAAGATTTAAAAGCCTCAGCAATTTATTTCACAATTAGAGATCTCAGGCTTTAAGAAACATGATAACCTAAGGGAGATTTCTATGTCAATACCACTCCAATAGGGTCTGCTTACTCCTTACAAAATTACCAAGATCAAGTACTTCTTCCCAGCATTAAAATCAAAATTTATAGTTATAAAGTGTACTTTCAAATAATATAAGTAAAAGTAGAAGAAAGAATATTTTATAAAACTTATTTTATGACTACTTTTGGCTGAAGTTTTATTACTAGGAGTCCAATATATCATCTCTAATAGTAAAATAATTTTGATAGGATATCAGGAGTAAGAAATAAAAAGGAAACATGACTTCTTTGTCCTTCATTTGAAAAATATTAGAACCATATCACTGACATTCAATGTCATTATAATTTTTGAAATTCTATTCTTCCTTTTAATTTTGTAAAATTTTGTTTTACATGTTTTGAATACTTTACTGTTAAGGAATACTTTAATTTTCTTAAAAATTGTATCTATGGATATTTTATACTTGCCTTCATATCTCTGGAATATAAAGGTCTACTTTTTCTAGTAGTACTACTTTGAAAAGTTGTACTTATAAGCTTATATTTATAGATATATGTATGTATATCTTATTAATATTCAGCTATTTTAACCATCACATAGTTGGTCTTCATTTTTAATAGAGTCGATTACTATGAATAAGTATTAAATATATGTTTATAACTATTATACGGTGTTAACTCAAACTTTGGGTTCATCCTGAAATCTGTTTGAATTAACATTTTTCTTCATTAATATGTTTCACATTTTCTTGCTTTGTCTTATGTTTGGTAATTATTTTATAATATACTATACTCTATAAATGATATATTGGAGGAAGACTGAATTAATTAGTCTTTCAATAAGTGTTGTTGAGCTGTGTTCTGGCTGTCTATAAATTGACTGTCAATGCCTTTTGAAACTCTCAGGCCTCATATTATTCTTTGTTAAGGAAGACCTCACTGTGTTATCCACAGTCTTAAGGCATAATATTTACTAAAGTGCTTGGTTCTTACAGTTCTATTGTGTGACTTTTTTCATTATCTTCTTGTCTGATTTAGTCAAATGTTAGTAAACATTATATATTGAGTGCTTTTAATTAGAATAATTAAAAGAAAATGATATCTGGCAAATTTCAAGCCAAGGAGCTGTTCACATGGTATGGGAGAGGGTAGGAGTATTGGGAAAGTCAGGTGAGAGATTAATGAAGATGAAGATTAATTAATACATGGCTCATTATGGAAAGTCTGGTATTGTAGGGGGGCTTTAGGGAAGGTACAGAAAGGGAGGTGAAAAAAAGAATCAGAAGGGAGGTTGTTGGGTATATGTCAGTTCTTTGTATTCTGTATGTGACTTTACTGTGAACTAAAACTTCTTTGAAAACAAAATAATAAATAGTAAGACACTGGGGAATAAATGGAAGGAAATGTCACTGTACAGACAGGACACGAGATATTATAGTGATGAAAGGCAAAATGTCAAAAAAACTTTTGTAATATTTTTCATTGTTTTTTAATAGCCAATCTTTTAATTTTATTATATTTTTAGTCTTTTTAAATTTTTATGTATTTCTTATATGTAAACTTATGGTTATCATTTCATTTTCCTTAATTGTATTTGGCTATTTTATTGGCTTCATTTTTGATGATGGACAACGACCATCCCAAGGAACAAAGAGAGTCTGCAACTGTAAGCAAGATAGTCCTATCCATCTTTCCATTGGGATAAAATTTCCTTCTCAATTAGAGGTAGAGTGGACATCACTGTTCCAGAATAATCACGATTGGGGAAAGAACTATGGACTAGAGTGGACTTATTGTTATTCTACCATAGACATATTGTGATTTTAGCAATGGAAGTAATTACAATACTGATGTGGAGCCAGTGGTAACTGGAGGCTATGGGGTCAGGGAGAGAGAAAAAAATGTTGTAATATGGGGACTTTTTCAGGCCCAGGGTATCATTGTGAATGAAACTGCAACAACAGATATAAGCCACTTTATATCATTAGATAACATGCAGAACTGTGTGGGAGAAACTGTGGTCTACAATGTGAACTATGGTCAAGCTTAATGGCAAAGCCTCAGGATGGGTTTTTAATTGCAATGAATTTACCACACTAATGAAGAATGTTTATGTGGGAGAATGTGGGAGGTGTGGGGAGTAGGGCATATAGGAATCCTTATATTTTTTGTGTAACATTTATGTAATCTAAGTATCTTTTAAAAGATAAAAAATTATTATTAAAAAAATAAATTAAAAAGTCAGGAAACTGTAAATGTTGGATAAAAAAAAATCAGAGACACTAGAGCCAAATATGAAGAGCATTCTGAGAATTCTGAAAATAGCTAATATGAGCATTAAACCATAATTTAATGCAAATAATATATATATTTGAATATTATGATCTGCAAATAAAGTGTGCTATATATTTGCTCCTATAGATCAAATACATAAATCTGTGCAAGCTACTAGAAATTTTCTACCTAAGAATACATACTCAGACAGTTTAAAAAAATACAAGTAACACATACAAATTAGAACCAGGATAAATATAAATAAGGTAGGAATGCCATGATATTTCACAA
>JAQZBX010049713.1:0-19847 GCA_029593785.1 Cabassous unicinctus
TTTCTTTGACTTGCATTGCCTTGCCTAGACTTGCCTTGCCTTACTTTTCTTTTCTTTTTTGTTCTTTTCCCAGGTATGTTCAGAATCTGGATGGATTTACATGTGAATTGATCATAAGGTCTAATGGATGACATGACTATCACATTTCTAGGGATCCTCTTATTTTAGTATTACTCCTAAGAGCAGGTTATCCAGTAAGCCAATGTCATTATCATGATTTTTTTATATTTTAGTTATTCTCGCATTTCTTCATGCATTACTAATAATCTACTCCCTCTCAAGAATGACAGGACTGTTTACTTATTCACTCAAGCCACAAACTCAAAATCCATGCCTGTTTCTTCTCTTTACTGTGGACCTATATCTAATCCATTTCAAGTCCTATTGATTTTATCTCCTAAGTAACCTACAACACACCTGCTTTTCTCTACCTTTACTACCATCATCTTAATTCACAGGAGATAGACAAAGATAGGTTTCAAGGTTTTTACTTCAGTAATTGGGACTGATGATGTCACTACAGAGATTTGAAAAAATGGGGAAGGTTGGGCATATTATTAATAACTGATTGAAAAAAAAAATCAATCTACAAAAATATTCTCTCTGCTTCCGCTTTCCCCAACCCTACTCATTTTCTTTTCAACAGACCTGACTGTGATGGAAATCTGGCCATGCCACTTCTCTTTTTAAAATCGTTTCCCATGTCACTTAGGAGGAAATCAAACTCTCCATCTCACCCTAAACGCCCCTCATATTATGGTCCATTTCTATCTTACTATTTTTCAATTTTCTAGCTCATTAATCCCCAGGCCAAACAGGTCTTCGTTCCCCAAATATCCAAGCTCTATCATGTTTCAGGAATTTTTCACATGCTCTTGCATCTTCCTGAATGTCTTTTCTGCATAGTCTCTTTGGTAATCTTTCTCATAATTCAGGTCTCAGGTTAAATGACACTGCCTCAGCAAGGTGTCTTCTACTAATTTTCTTGAAGCCATTTGGGTTTCCTGTGTTCCACTTTTCAACTTGAAATAATTTTATTAATGTGTGTGTTTATTTTCTCATGTAAATTCAGTGAAGGTGGTGTGATTTCTCTCTCATTATAAATGAATACCTGATGCCAGTACAGTGTCTAGCAGGCAACAGACATTCCATGAATGTTTGCATATGAATGAATAAAAATATTTACTTAATCATTGCATTTTGACAGATAGTGCCTTAATTACAATCTGTTCCTGGCTTATACCCATCTGAAACTTTCATTTTAAATTACAGATTGAGGTAGTTTTGCTTTTATTCTTTTTCTTCCAAGAAAGACATTTCATAAGTTATTCAACTCACACAGCATGAAGATGAAAATTTCCAGTTTTGTCTTATAGCATCATGTATAAAAGCTACTTTAGATACCAAAAGAAATATTTTAACATACAATCTGATTTTTATAGTAATATAAAAAACATTTTTTAAAGAATTTCCACACATGGAACAATAGTTAAGTGCTCTCTTAGAAACAGGATTTGTATTCCATTTGGATTTTAATATCTTCTGCAAATAATGCTTAGTCCAGCCTGTGATCCTTTTTATAAGGTTTTGCTTTCTTTACACTCTGTCATTCATTTTATAAGATTTTCTTTTCTTTTTTATTTGCTCAGAACTCATTTGTACACAAACATAAATTTTATCCATGTTTCAGTGGAATGGACCTTTCCATTATATTGATTTTGTACTTTAGAGCTCAGTTTTCAATATACTTTTTAGGATAATGCCAATTTTCTCTTCTAAACAGTACCTTGATTTTACTAGATTTTTCTATTTATGCAGCCAAATTAATTGTATATTTAAAATTCTCAGAAGATGGACACTTAGATGTCTAAATGTTAGCTTTATTGGAAATACATTTTTGTCAGGGATAATTAGTGATTGTGATCCATATGCTGGTTAAATTTAGTGAAGAAAAGTGGTTAAATTTAAATCTGTGTATCTATGAAATTCTCTGAAAGTTAAATAAGATAACTAACTTCTATGAATCCTTCTGGGAATAATTCAATGGCAACTTTCCCAGAGAAGCCCAGACCAGCAGTTTGGTGACCAGTTTATTAGCTCTGCCATTCCCCTTCATCATACTTGTAACTAGTTATTCAAATGGATGAACTGGGGGCTGGGCACAAAGAAAATATAGGTGCATTTTCCTCCAACACTGCCTTCAGTCAAGCTATGCAGAAGAGCCTTTGTCCATCCTGGGTAACTGCTCAGAGAGATCCCTTTACTTTGGTGTAGTTCCATGAATTAGAAGCATCTCATTCTCAGATATTGAATGTAGAATAGAATTTGTAACTATTTATTTAATTCAGTGTTTCTTGTATCCACCATCACGGGCCTAATCTCCACTCCGACACCAGCACTGGTAGTGGGGGCTGTGGTCTAATCTGTGATAACACTTCCGCTTGCTGTTCAACTCTGTTTTGTCCTTCTGGTTTAGGTTACATGTCCTCTATGGCTAATTTCAAAATCTCAAAAGCACCCACAAAGGGTTATCTTTATTTTTAACTCATTAGGCAACAAATTCCAATCTGATATAAAATCAATCATTGACGAAACCTTAATTTGATCAGCTTCAAACTCTTGAGGGTTTTATTTCTCCTGAAATGCTTATGTGACAGAAATATAATGTGCTTTATTATACATTCCATCCCAAGGTCCAAAAGGAGTGTCCTACAGCATATACTGTCTGCATCATCTTATTGGACTTCTGGATTTTGGATTCTAGCATTATGAGTTTCAGGTAAGATATTAGAATGTGAGTACAGGTCACACGTTTAAATATATTATGCTCTTTTTTTAAATTCTTCTAAGTACATATTCAGCAGTCTTTGTTACTATTAAATGTGTGGGAACTTGCACCACAAGAAACAGGGTTCTTTATATTCCTTGAATTTAATTTGAATTGCATCACATCAGGCTGTAAGGTGGCTGAGGCCAGTAGCAGTTTTTTATTCATCTATATATCTCCTAGAGAAAGAATAAAGTGTTTGGCATAGAGTAATATAAGTTAATGAATGGAAAGAAGGAAGAAAGGAAAGAAGGAAGCAAGGAAAGATTTGGCTCAATCAATTTAATTTAATTATTGCAAAGTACAAATACATATTGCACACATTTATTTATATGAATATTATTATATCTATAATAGAATTTGAAATAAGGTAAGGCTATTTAGATGACATATATAAATCTAATTTACAAAATATGGAAATAATCTGTCTTGAAGAATTTCCAAACAATACCTAGACATAACCTCAAAGAACAACTTAATATGAGTATTTCTTGTCTTTTTTCTATTTTTATTATTAAAAATTTCAGACATACAGAAAACGTAAAGGAATATTTCACTGAATGTTCATAAAACTTTTATCTCTATACAGTAATTGTTAACAATTTAACATAATGTATTACATCTTATTCTCTCAGCCTATCTCTGTGAAGATTAGAGAGATAGATAGATGATGGATAGTAGGTACGTAGATAGATAAAGATAGAGGTTGAAGATACCTGGATATATCACCCTAAAAAATTTCAGCATGAAATTCCTAAGAATTAGGATATATCCTATAGTGCATTGAGTAAAATAAAGTTGCTGTTTTTTACCACTGGACTAAAACAGCTCTATGATTATCTACAGGAACATCTGAAAGTCTGGTACTGATTTTTGGCTCAGTACCAGATTTTAAAATATGAAACTCTCTTGGTAGCATCCACGGCCTCTTTGTTTATTGATGGCTTACACCTGGTATAACCAGTTAAGCAGCCTGAATGAAAGATCCACTTGGAAACTTTTGAGGGGCTCTTCCTAAACCATGAGGTTTGAAATTTAAGGATATAGTTTCTAAGGCAAAATACTGCCAGTAAAGCGTTGAAATTTGCATCTGAATGGGAAGAGGTGATTGTATTTCCTTCTTTGTGTTTAAAGGTACAAGATGCAAATCTTCTTTTTTGTGGCAGGTGGAACAAGCAATATGAGACCTTAATGTGGAACCCTTCTTCCCAAGGCTCCTCAATCATAATATGGTTTTATAACTTACCTTCTAAAGAGCACACATCTTGAAAAGATCTCCAGCACTTTTTTTCACTTAGATTAGAGAATGCTGAAACTTAGGTCCCTTTATATGGGGAATGATTTAGGAAAAATTAAGAAAAGCATTGCAATATACTTAGTAAGGTGTCTGGAAAAGAAAAGGTGTCCCATGGAGTGCAACTGGTACTGCCCAAGGCTAGGGAGAGCCATGCTGAGAGAGGAAAGGTTTGATGGGTGAGGGACTGAGAAACTGGTGGATGCCACACTGGAGAAGCCTTCTGGCCAAGATACAATGTTCCTCTTTCTGGACACCTGACATTTCCCCACCCTTGACCTACCACCTTATCCCCTTTGCCCCCAATTCCCTCCCCTACCTGTACCACCCATAGAGGATTGTACACGGTGTTGTCTGTACCCTGGATCTGAAGTTCAGGGTTCCAGGGCTTGTGGAGCTGTGCCACAAGGTAGAAGGTTGAGGTAGAGGCCTCAGGTCCTCTGCAGTTGGGTGCTAAGGGGCCTGCACCCTGCCCCTGCCCCTCCTACATGTCCAGCAGATCCAGTAAGATTGCCAAACGTCAGGCTTTAGAAATGGGAATAAAAAAATTCTATAAACTTCATTGGGGATTGAATCATGTCCCACACAAAATACATGCTTAGGTTCCAACCCCTGGTCCGTAAGCATAAACCCATTTGTAAATAGAACCTTTGAAGATATTATTAGTTAAGGGGTGTCCAAACTGAATGAGGGTGGCCCTTAAGGCAATATGGCTGAAGTACTTATAGGTAAAGCAAATTTACCCAGAAAAAAAGAAATCATGGGACCAAACAAAAATTGGAATTCAATGGAACCTGGACAAGAAAGGAGAAGATTCCAACATGTGCATGGCCATGTGACAGTAAGGTCAAGGAACCCCAAGATTGCTGGCCAGCCAGAAGATAATGAGCCCTAGAGCAAGCCTTCTAGCCTCTGAAACTTTGAGCCAATAAATCTCCATTGTTTAAAGCAATCCATTGTACCATATTTGTTTTAGCAGTTAGGAAACTAATAGAAGCTTGTTACTAATAGTTTGACTAATGAGTCTAATTATCCAGGAGGGCTATTGCTGGCTTCTGCCTTAGAGAAATTTTATTCCTAGGAGCAAAAATAAAATTCTTCAAAAAGCATACAGATGAAGTAAGATAGGGATCCCACCTCTGGATTCTGATATCCAGATACAACTGAGTATATGGTAGAAGGCTTTGCCAGTAAGAGAAGGAATGTATAGCAGCTTGAATGATTGATTGATTGATTGATTGATTGGGCCAATGCAAGATCCTGAGCTCCTATGGTGGTATTTTTAGTACATTTGAAGTGTTTTCTGTCTTTCCCCCCAGATGTCCTGCAATACAGATAGGATAAAAGTATATTTTTACTTGTGTCAGAAATAATATTCAGAAAGATTTAATGGTGTTGTTAAATTGTTAGGGCAAATAACTAATGTTATAAACCCAGAGTTTCAACCTATTCTTTTAATATTTTCAGAATGGTTTCAGTAGAACCTTGAATAAATTGGACATTTATATTCATTGTATGCCTTTTCATTGTGGTTTTATAATATATGAGAGATTTTTTAATAAATATTTGAAGTTGATATTCTGTAGTTTGGAAAAGCAATTTTGAAACTCTAAGAAGTGAGTCCATATAAAACAACGCGGAATATAGCAAAGAATAATTGAATGAAGTTAGAAGACAAACTATGCACTTTGTGCCAAGCTTATCAAGGAAGACACAATTTCAATACCAATGGAATAAACTCCGACAAATTGATTTTTCTTTGTGTGCACTCATCAGTGTAAATACAATTAAATTATAAAGTTGGTACTTATTCAGGGAAGATGTTTTCTGTTCCTACTCATGCTGTGTGGGTACTTTAGCAGCTGATATTTTGTTATATGCATGTGAAAAAAAAATCCAACAAAAACAAATGCATGGCCCATTATAATAGAGAATAAAAACCTGTGTATTTGCATGAAAATTAGAATATTATTATAGATTTTCATTAAATAATAATATCATAAATGTCTTTTAGAAACAATTTATAATAATTTTGAGAGCTAAAAGTTTTAAATGTTTAAGTGCTATAATTTATATAAAATTAGAGGGAGGTTTTTTCCCATTACAATAATACAAATAACAAGGCAATCAAAAGTTACATTTTTCTGCTTTTACGAAATATAAATACCAATATACTAGAGAGAAGGAAACAGAATAGCAACTAACTGCAGGGGAAGCATAGAGCGATTGAGAGGTGATGAGTATTGTTTGTTTGTTTGTTTGCTTTTTGTTTATTATTATTATTGGAATAATAAAGTGCTTTAAGAATGATTGAAGTGATGAATGCACAAATATGTGATTACACTGAATACTATTTATTGCACACTTTGGATGGATTTATGCTTTATTAATATGTATCAATAGAATTGATTTGTTAAATTTAAAAAAGTTACATCTTTAGGTTTTTCATTGTAAAGATTAAATTCATATAAAGGTATCATTTTTTGAAGTCTTGAGACTTTCTAAATGCCATGCCAGTATTTAAAATGTTGAATTCAATAAATTTTAACCTTCACAAAACAACCTAAATTATTTCTGGTAAATCTAATTTCCTGATGAGAAAACTACACAAAGGTTATCTTCTTGCCGAAAGTCATAGAGCTAATAAGTTATGGTTTGGAGTTCATCTATCTCTTGCTGACAACGTAGCTTATACTCTTAGCCAAGTAATCAGCTATCTCCATTAAGGCTGAGAATGAAAACACGGGTATCCTGGACCTATCCCAAATTAACTGAGACTGAATCTCTAAAATGTGGTGACTGTAAAATAATTCTGAGACCAGAGCACATGTTACTATTTATTTCTAAAATTCTGTAGAACAGGAGTCAGCTCAAGCAAGGCACTGCTCTACTCACTGCTGGTTGTGGAAGGACAAGGGGTAAAAGGACAAGGGGGTATACACAGTTTCATACATAAAGGTGAAGAGAGCAAGGATGGGGCATTTCTGAGATTAGATTGAAGCAGGATATGGTCTTTGGATTATAACAGTCACATAAGTTTGGATGTTAGTTGAGTGACTGGAGAGATACCGGCCTTGGACAATTTTCAGGAGATTTGACAAGATTGGGCAGTGATGTTTTTTAAAGTTTCTTCGGCAATTCTAATGTTCCGCTAAGGCTGAGAACTTATTTAAGCGAATGATAGAGATTTCTTTTTCTCTTAGATATATGCAAGCACTCCAGGACAGATATGGTTTCTCCACAATCATCAAAGTCCAGACTATTTTTATCCTGTTACTCTGTCATTCCCCAAATGCTGCTGCTTCTTGTGATACCATATGGCTATGCCAAGTCAAGCCATCACAGGAAGGATGAAAGAAGAGGAGTAGGACATTCCCCTTCCTTTAAATCGACTTCTTAGAAGTTTCTTACAGACTATGGACCATAAATTAGTAACAAGTGCCATGCCTAGTGTCAAGGAAAGTTTGGGAATATAGTTATTTATTCCAGGTGATCAGGCTGAAAACCAGAGGACTGATTTACTGATGAAGAAAAGACAAGTGGATATTGGGGCTAACCAGAACTCTCTGCCAAAATAAGTACATTATTAAGTGATAATTCTAGCAAATGTGGAATCAGGCAGTGTTAATTATTAAGAATTACATTCCCCTTCCCCCTGAGAAACACTGGTTATTTTGAAATGGAATTAAATTTATTAGCTCATTGGACACAAAAGCAGAACATTTCATAAATGAATAACTATATTTTTGGTTCTACCCAAACACATAAACTAGATTGTTTTAGGCTGATTAATACAGTCAATCAAGATAAAACATTTCTAAGTTTTATAATTTGTACTGAATTTGGATCTTTTCTTCCCCAGAAAAAAAAGATTAGCTTAACCCAAATATCTTTTTGGTGATTAAGCATTAGTAGAAACCCTATACTAACTTCCAACACATTTCCAACTATATAAATAACAGTAGTTGCCAATCCTGGGCAGCTTCAAAAACACTATTGCTAGGTCCCATCCACTGCCCTATTTACTTGGTTTTAGGGAATGCCCACGTATCAGTTATTTTCAAATGCTCTTCAGGTGTCTGCAGTATGCAGCCAGTATTGTGAGGCACTGCTATAAATTCTAATAGAAAATATTTCAATTACAAAAACTATGTGTTACTTGATTTATTTGTATTGAAGAATATCCTTAGAGGTAAAGAAAAAGATACAGTTTTGTACTATAGCAATGGTGATAGCAAAAAAAAATAATTTTGTAATAACCAAAATAATATTTGTTTCAAAATACGTGATATGTTTATGTGAATGTCTGTAATTTAACATATATTTTAACATGGTATATATTACATTTTATAAAATTATGAAGTGAAAATTGTAAGTTGCATTGCATCTTTTACTTTCCCATCTTTGCCTTTTTATGGGTAGAAATGTGGCTTCCAGTTCCAAGAATTCCATGCAGACCAACCTATGCATCTGGTGCCTGGAATCTTGTTAGCTTTTCCCAACAGCAAAAGACCAAGGGGTAAAGGAAATGTATGTGGTCTATCGTTACTGCATCATACAATGGACTTCTAGCAATTGTTGCCAGGAGGGCATAACACTTGGAGGGTTTTGGAGATAAAATCATTTCTCCCATAAAAGAAATGTTCAGATCTTAATATATGTCCCTGAGGATGTGAACATATTACTTAAGGTGTGGACTCATTTATGAATAATGTCTTTGAGATTCCTTTTTAGAGAGACCAAATTGAATCAGGATGAGCATTAGTCTATTTGGCTGAAGTCCTTATCAGGAAAGGAAATCTAGTCAGAGACAGGTGGCTGAGCAGGAGAAGTAGAAGCCAGACAGAGAAGCCATGTGATGGAGGCAGAGATGCAAGCCAAGGAAGTTAAAGATTGCAGCAAACCATCACCAGAATGCTACAGTATCCAAGAGAAAGTTTGTCCTGGAGACCTTGATTTGGGACTTTTAGCCTCAAAAACTGAGACAATAAATTCCATTGTTTAAGTCAACTCATTGTGTGGCATTTGTCATAGCAGCCCTGGACAACTTAGACAGAGGAAGTGGAGAAGAACCACCTGGGTGGATTTTCACTTTGTAGAATGTTTCTTTTTGCCAGAGATTCTATAGTGATGTGGCAAAGCCAAGATTGAGTTGCAGGAAGTATGTAAATCTTATGGAATTTAGAGGGGGAAAAAAGTAATTTTGTACTCACCCCATCATCTGGACCAGATAGAGCCTGTATAAGTGTTAAAATCTTTGAGGGCAGATTGTGTTAGGTAGCAAGTAGCAGCCTGAATAAATCATTGCATTTCAGGGGATAACCTTTGTCTCTGTACATCACATATTTCATGTACTGCTTGAATATATGCATCTTACATGCATAACATAAATAATCAGTTCTGAAACCCAAGATTATATTCTTGGGCTTCATTAGTATAAATTGACTATCTAGAGGAAATTAGAGTACCCATTCTTGTGTGGGGAAATAATTTGAAATTAATACAACCAATACAATATTTTCTTTATAAACATATTTAGTTAGGAAGTAGAGTTAAATAATAACATTGAAGTATGATTTTCCAGAAATTACTTTATTGTTAAGAGATAGAAAAAATCTTTAAAAATTTAGTTTAAAATTTTGAGTTGTTTAGTTCATTAGACTAATTACTTAACAAATATGAAACCAAAATGTCAGACAGTAAGTGATCAAGAAATTAAGTCAATCAAGCAATTAAAATATGACAACAAAGTTTCTAGGACATTGATCCCACAAACATTTTGCTCTTTCTAGAGCTATATTTGGAAAACAACAACAACAAACCAGAAAATTAACATCGAATGTACATTTTAAAGTAAAGAAAAATATAGAGAAATAAACTTCCCCTTGAGAGGTATTTTAAGAAATGTTTACTCTTCAGCTTCATTTGAAACTCATGGTTCTAAGGGATGTGATATATCTTCACAGGGAACATACCTGTCACCTCAAAATTAGCTGATAAATGATATCCTTTAACATCTTGGCTGCTGGGGATACACAGAAAAATAGTTATTCCCCAAATTTTAATTAAATAGGGGAGTTTGAAAAATCACTTCTTTTATATATTGCATATATAAGACTTTTTTTCTTTAAAACTGAACAAATATATGTTAATGTTACAAGATGTTACTATCAGGCAAAAATACAACCAAAACAAACTATGGACAGTAGTATATAATACTGTATTAATAATCTCCCAATAAAGGTAAAAAAAAAAAAAAGGAATATACTAAAGGAAAGAAACTAGGCACAAGGTACTGCGTATTGCTTGACTCCATCTATACAAAATATAAATACAAATAAACTAGAAAGACAGAAACAGAATAGCAGCTATGTATAGCAGAGTAAGCATAAAGAGATTGAGAACTGATGAGTTTTTGTTTATTTGTTGTTTATTATTACTACTGGAATAATGGAAATGTTCTAATAATTATTGAATTGATGAATGCACAATTATGTGATTATACCAAACACCATTAATTGTACACTTTGGATGGATTGTATGCTTTATTAATATGTTTCAATAAAATTTATCTGTTTGAACTAAAAACAGAAAATTACAAGTGGTGGAGAAGATGTGGAGAAATAGGAATGCTTATTCACTGTTGGTGGGAACTGTAGAATGGTTCAGTGGCTTTGGAAGACAGGCTATTCTTCCGAAAGTTAAATATAGATCTGCCATATGATCCAGCAATCCAACTACTAGATATATATTCAGAAGAACTGAAACCAGTGACACAAACAGACATTTGCTTACCGAAGTTCATAGTGGCATTATTCACAATAGCCAAAAGAAGGAAACAACCCAGGTGACCATTAACTAAAGAATGGAAATACAATATGTAGTACATATATACGATGGAAAAAAAATAACTGGTTTTAATTTATAAACATATAAGCAATGTAATTCTACATTTTAAAAAATGATTTGATAAACCCAATTAAATATTTGTTATTAAGGTTGGGATGGAGGTAGTGGTGCTGTTCACCCAGCTCTCCAGAATCAAAACCCTTCATATATAGTGTTTGCCGAGTTCCATGATGCAAATATTCCCACCATGGCTGATTTCACACTACTAACTTAATACCATAGAACATGGAGCTGAGGATAGATGTGTAGATGGGGCCAGCAGGACAAATATGTAGGTGAAGTTGAAATAAGAGGAAATAGCATTACAAAACCCCAAGACAAAGAGAATCCTGGTGATTTTTTATGTCAAATAGTGGTTAGACTTAATGAACCAGGGGAAATGTGATCAAAATTATGAGGTCAGCAGCAGGAATTCGCTAATGAAGCAATGTTAGCCCATGGATAAGAAATCAGGTTATATTCTAATGGTTATGAGAATACTTTATATTTGTTGACACAGGCTTATTGAGGTAAAATTTATATATGGTAAGATTCATCCATTTAATTGTACACTTCTGTATATAAACATATGTAGGTGTTTAATAAACACCACAATCATGATATAGAATAGTTACATCACCTGCAGAAGTTCCCTCATGCCCCTTTTGGTCAACCCATCTTCAGGCCCCAGCTCTGGGAACCACTGATCTGTTTTGTCCCTGGGGTTTTACGTTTTATTCGTAACATCATATATATGATGTATCATATACCATACAGCATACAGCTTTTGGGATCAGGTTTCTTCAACTTAGCAAAAGGAATTTGGGACACAACCATGTTCTTGTGTAGATTAGTGTATTTATTTCGTTTTATCCTGGAGTAGTATGCCATTGAATAGATATACAACTGTTTTTCTATTCACCAGTTTTAGTGATTATGAATAAAGAGGCTATTAACATTCACTTACAGGTTTTTGTGTGAGGGAATTTTTCCACTTATATGTTAACACCAAGAAGTGGAATTGGTGGTCTTTACTAAATGTAAACTTAACTTTATAAAAACGTTGTGTCATTTGCCTGACACTCGCAATCGAAAGTTTCAGTGTTCTGCATTTTCACCAATACTTCTTAGTGTCCACCTGATGCTTACGTATTTATATTTCATTTTAGCCATTCTAATCTATGTGTCTGGGCATTTCATTAGCTTGCATTTACTTAATAAGTATTAATGTTGAACACCATTTTCAAGTACCTTTTTGCCTTCTACATTTGTATGTGTGTGAAGTGTCTGTCTAAATATTTTGTCCAATTTTGTCTTTAGCTTTTTTAGTTTATTGATTTTTGACAGTTTTTAAATATTCTGATCAAGAAACTTCATCAGTGTGTATTTTGGAAGCCTTTTCTTCCAGACTGTGGCTTGTATTTTTATTTTCATAACAATGGCTTTTAAAAAGCAGGAATATTTAATGTTAAAAGACTCCAGTATTGCATTTTTTTCCTTTTACATCACACTATTGGTTTCAGAAAAATTTATTATGCTTTCTCTTAAAGTTTTATAGTTTTTAATTTTACATATAAAACTATAACACATTTTGGTGCATGTTTGTGAAAGCTGTGATGTGTGGATGAGTCTTTTGTTTCTTTCCTTTTCTTTCTCTTTTTATTTATTTATTTATTTATTTTGCATCACTCTTTTCAATTGCTCCAGAACAATTTGTTGGAAAGATTTTCCTTTTTTTCAGTGAATTTCATTCGTAACCTTGTCCAAAATCTATTGAACATGTGTTTTATTTTCTTATGGATGCTTTAAGAAATTACCATAAATGTGGTTTCTTAAAACAGTGTAAATTTCTCTCTCATAGTTCTGGAGTCTGGTATAGAGCATATGTCAGGTCATAAAACAAGTCTCAATAAACATGAAAAATATTGATATCATACAATGAATTTTCTCTGACCTCTAATGGAGCAAATCTAGAAATTAATCAAAGAGGAAGAACTGGAAAATTGACAAATAATAAAACAATGCACTCTTAAACAATCAATAGGACAAAGAAGGAATCAAAAGAGAAACTAAGAACTATCTTGAGGTGAATGAAAATGAAAAGAGTGAAAAATCCTGGAATAAATGTAACCAAGGATTAAGGGAATCATCAGAGTAAACTATAAAATATTGTTGAAAGAAATCAAAGAAGTGTAAATAAGTAGGAGGGCATTCCTTTATCATGGGCAAATATAGTCAAATGTCAGTTTTGTGTTTTACAGAATTGTAAAAGTGTTTTACAGATTCAATACAATCCCAATCAAAATTCCAACAACCTCCTTTGCAATGATCAAATCTATACAGAAGAATCTATACCCCAAATAGGAAATAACATCTTGAAAATGAAAACCAAAGTTGGATAACTCATACTTTTCAATTATAACACTTATTACAAAGCTACAATAATCTCAAACAGCATGGTACTAGCACAAGGACAGACATATAGACAAATGGAATGGAATTGAGAGTTCAAAAATAAAACCTCACTTATATGGGCAATTGACTTTTGTCAAGGGTGCCCAGTCCACTAAATGGGGAAACAATGGCCCCTTCAATAAATTATCCTGGGAAAAGTATTAATCCATATACAAAAGAATGAAGGTGTACCTTTTCCTCACAGTATTTACAATAATTAATTCATAATGGATCAAATATATGAATACCAGGAAGAAAAACACAAAACTCCTGGATGAAAACATAGGGAATCCATCTTCAAGATATTGTATTAGGCAATGGTTTTGTAGACTTTACTCCAAAAGCATGAGCAACAAAGAAAAAAAAAAAAAAAAGATAAATGAGACTTCATTAAAAAATAAATAAATAAATAAATAAAAAAACAACTTCTGTGCCTTAAAGAGAAACTTTAGAATGGGATAAAATATTTGGAAACCACTTATCTGTTAAGGATTTAATCTCAAGAAAAAAAAAAATTCTTACGACTCACAACCTAAAAGACAAGCAACCCAATTAAATAATAAGCAAAAGACTTGAATAGACATTTCTCCAAAGAAGAGATACAATTGGCCAATTAATACATAAAACATGCTTAATATCATTAGCCATTAGGGAAGTCAAATTAAAACTGCAATGAGCTACCATTTCACAACCACTAAAAATGGCTACTATACAAAAAATGGGAAGTAAGTGTTGGAGAGGAAAGGGAGAAATAGGCACTTGCTCATTTGGTTGGAATTTTAAATGTTGCATCCACTTTAGAAGACAGTTTGGCATTTCTTCAAAAAGCATATGACCTGGCAATCCCTTCTAGATATATACTCAATACAGTTTAAAGCATGGACTTGAACAGATATTTTCACACCACAGTGTTCATAGCAGAATGATTCACAATTGTCAAAAAACAGAAAAAATATAAATATCCACCAATAGATGAATAGATAAATAAAATGTGGCATATACGTATAATGGAATGTCATTGTTTTAGATTGCTAAAATCTGTCAAAGGCAATATACCAGAAATGGGTAGACTTTTACAATGAGGGTATATTGGCTTGCAAGCTTACCATTCCTAGGCTGAGAGTGGTATCCAAAACAAGGCATCATCAGGCGATGCTTTCTCCGGAAGTCCAGTTCTTGGTGATCCTGGACTCTGTCACATGGCAAGACACATGGGGGGGTGTCTACCTGTCTCTGCCTTCTCCTCCACTTTTATGGAATTCTCTCAGCTTCTGTGGGTTTCTCTCCCATTCTGTGTCTATCCCATTTATAAAGGACTCCAGTAAGAGGATTAGGACCCACCCTGGGTCTGCCTTACTGATGTAATCTAATCAAAGACTCTTCACTAAGGCAATCTAATCAAAAGGTCCCACCCAACAAATAGAGCCAAACGAATAGATTAGATCTAAGGACATGATTTTCTGGGGTCCATAAAGCATCAAACCATCATTTTCATTTACCCATAAAAAGGAATGAAGTTCTGATACATGCAGTAACATGGGTGAAACTTGAAGACCTCATGTTGAGTGAAATAAGCCAGACAAAAAGGGACAAATATTGTATGATCTCACTGTTATGAAATAATTAGAATATGCAAATTCAGAGAGTTAAAAGCTAGAATACAAGTTTGCAGGGGCTGGGTAGTTGGTAGGATACGGGGAATTAAAATTTATTTAGTACAGAGTTTCTGTTTGGGGTGATGGAAAAATTTTGTAATAAATGCTGGTGATGGTAGTACAAAATTGTGATGTAAGTTACACCAGTGAATAGTGTATTCAAAGTTTTTAACATGGGAAATTTTAGGATTACATATTTTACCAGCGTAAACATTTTTATAAAATCATAGAACAATACAACACAAACCTTGAATCCTAATGTAAACTATAAACTATTGTTTATACTATTTTTTAAACAAGTGTAAAAAAGTTACCATGTTAATGTAAAATGTTAATAACAGGAAAAACTGTGTTTGTGATGGCAGGTATGTGGGAAAGTTTTACTTTCCGCATGTTTTTTCTGTAAACCTATAACTTCATTAATAACAAATATCCTAATTATCTGCTCTTTGACTCATCTGTAAGGATATGCCAAAAATACAAACGGTGTCTATTTGTGGTAACACTTCCAGCACCGTTAGATCCGCTGGATCATGTGGCCCCAATGGGAGAGCAGCTTGCATGGCAATCTGGACCTGTTGCAGAGACTCTTTCTTGTTTCAGTCTCCACTCAAAACTTGTAGCTTTTCTGGTCAGTAGGTAAAAGGGCTGGAATAGAACACTCAAATACAGAATATGTTGCCTCCAAAGTCCAAAGAGAACCTCTAACAGTTTCCTCATTTTGGGTTGTAGGAGGGGATAGAGGAAAGAAGATATACTTCTGTGTTAGTCAGCCAAAGAGGTGGTGATTCAAAGTACTAGAAATCTGTTGGTTTTTATAAAGGGTATTTATTTGGGGTAAAAGCTTTCAGTTACAAGGCCCTAACGATTCCACCTCAACATTCCATAAAAGGTACTTTCTCACCCAAGTCAGTTGCCACAGGTTGAAGCAAGATGGCAGGCCTGTCTCTCCTTCCTTCTTCCTCTTAAGACTCTGTAGGCCCGGCTTCTTCTGATCTCATCTCTAGGCTGTCATAGAGTTTATTTCTTTCTGGGCTTCCTCAGTTTAGCTGCTCTGTTCTCTTCAGCTGCAAACTATCAGGCAAATGGCTTATCTCTTCCTGGGACCATAGGATCAAATTTCTCTCTTTGCTATGTCTATGGAGCTCTTTATTCCTGTGCCTCCTTCTGTGTCTTCTTCAGTAAGTACCCATTTATATCAGTCCATCAAGGGGGCAGAGACTTAACTTGAGTTACACCATACTGATGTGATTGAATCAAAGCCCTAATCTTAGCATAATTTCATCAAAGATACTCAGCTGAATCTAATACAATCAAAGGATATTACTCCCAGAGGAACAGACTAGTTTACATACATAATCTCTCTTTTTAGAATTCATAAATAATCTCAAAGTGCCACACCTCCTCCTTAGAGGGGCATCATAACATGCTCCCACACCACTGGACCCCTAAAATGTCACTGTGGTAGAAGGACCATGAAATTTTGTTAGATTTATTTCCTGTCTTTTTACATGCAAATGTGTTACCAATAAGTCTAGAATAGTTGCTACTTCTTGCTCACTAGGTCTGATCAGCATAATGTCATCAATACAATGGATGTCTGTGAAATCTGGTTGCTCTCACAAATGGTTTCCTCTGTCTGCTTTTTCCTTAGTGTATGGGTCATCCTTTGAATGTCTCATAATTTTTTGGAAACTGGACATTATAGATAATAAATGAAATAAGTTCTGGGTATACTGATCTTCCCCTACTCTGAGATTTGCTAGTGTTATTTGCTTATTTATTTGTTTAGTAACTGACTTATTTTTTAGTGAAGTCTATTTCCTCCCTGTGGTATTAAGCCTCTGATGTTACTTCTCAGGGGTTTGTCCACAGCAACCAGGTTGAAAGTGGTATTGGCAGGGCTCTCTTTGTCTCTTTTGTGACCATACCTAGTACAACTCCACTAGCTGTCAGCTATATTGCTATATTGTTTTTATAGCTACCTTGAGTCATAAATTTTTCTGTAGACTAATTCTATCAAATCCAGGAAGGAACAGTTCCCTGTGCAATTACTTGGAAAGGGCAGTTCTTTGAAATTGTTGTTTGAAATTTGTTCTAAGCCCAATTGGACTCCTCCCAGCTGTCTCTTTCCCACAGTCTCTGTTCCCCACCTCATACAAAATCTCTAAGCCATGGCTCTGGAGCCAAGGGTTGATACCATGCCACAATGGCACAATTATTTTAGAAGGGAATCCACACTTGAGGAGCTGAGCACTGGGTGGGCCTTTCTTGGCTTGATATGGGCCCCAGTTTGCTCAGTGACACCATGGCCCAATGTTGAACCTTTATTCTCTGAATGGGGACTAGGCAGAAGAAAGGAGCCCCCACCTCTCAACCACACATACCAAGAAGTTAGCCTCAGCAACAGGTAGTGGTGCATAAGATGGGGAATGCTGACATCTCGTTCATTCCAGGAGATGGCACTCCAATTCAGAATGGAGGCGAGGGAGCCCTGTGTTGTTGGCTGCACCATTCTGGGGTGTAGTTTCTCTCTTGCCCAGTTGGGAGGGGAAGAGAAGGTGTGGGTTTGAGTTCAAATACCAGAAACTCTCACTTTTCTAACAGATACAGATTTTCTTGCATAAATCTACTAAATTTCTGAATTGCTGTATATACTTAGGACCATTTACAGAAATTTTAATAGTTATTTCTTAATGATTTCACGAGTTTTGTAGTGAAAATCTTCATACCAGAAGTCCAAAAGAATGATATATATTCCATTTCACAGTTTTGTGGTTCTTAACTAGTGGAAATTAAAGTTATTGTTATATTGTATTTGAAAGCCAAATAATTTTAATATTAAATTATTTGAAAGCCAAATAATTTTGATATAAAATAAAGATTCTTTTATTTTCCATTTTATCTTATGTGGAAAAAAAGTATTGGGGATAAAGGGAGGAAATGCTACTTCTGCTTCTGATACAAACTGGATTCTTTAATTTTGAATTTGGCACTTTTGTGAAACAATATATATGGTAATTATTTCCAATTTGATTGTATATGTTTGCACATAATCTTTCTCTCAATGGGCTTCATCTACTGAATTAATATAAACATTAGAAATAATACTTATTTTCAGTTTTATTTAACCATAAATTTAGAAGCAGCATTTACTCAATTAAATCTCAAAATTTTAAGGTTAGTAAATGGGGCCAATTTATAATCAGGCTTTGATAACTCAAAGCCATTTTTCTAATATAATTTTGATTTTGGCTTAGTGCAGTTCATGTGACTGAATTTGCTGGCAGGAGGTTTTTAAAGTTAACAAAAAAGAACAGTGTTTATAATTTCCAGTAGTAGACTATTGATTTAAATAATAATATATATAAGTCCCTAAGATGTCTCTCAAAGTCCCTTTTTCAAAATATTCCCTTTCCTTTGTAGCCTTTATCTATAAAAAATCAACAGGAAAAGCAGCTTACAAAAAGAGGAACATATACATTTGCCCTAAAAAGAGAGATGGCAAACCAGACTTTAATTATAACATCTATAGTGAAATTGAAAATGTTGAAAAAATGAAATGGAAGGTGGAATATATTTGACTGAATATACTGTTAATCAAATTCTTCAATTTAATCAATTTTATAAATAATCTAATGGAATACATATATGTTTTTGTGGATACTCTTACTATGTTTTAGCTTATATTCCTGATTGAAACTGTCAATTTAAGTGTAGTATCTTTCATGATCACAAGTTTTTAGTTGCTGTAAGTTTATTTCATCTGAGTTTTCCATCTCACATTATTCTTCTGTTTTTTTATTTTTTTATTTTTCAAGTTTAGCAAATTAGGAGTGTAGAGGATGGAATATGAGATAATTGATCTTTGTATATATTGCCCTGTATAGACTAATGGATGTTTTAAGGGCAAGGCATACTAAAAAGAAAAATAGGTGATTTTTAAAAGAGTGTGCCTTTGACATTCATTATATTTAAAGAGCATATATTATTTGTTGCTTACTTCTTGCTTTGGGAAGATAATTTTATTGAAATAACTTGTGCTTTATGAAGCTCACCATATTTTTTAAAAATCGCAAAAACACTTTTTCTGTCTTAAGTTTAATTTAAATACATAAAAAAGTAAAATCTTTTTGCTTAATCTTTTTTCTCTTACTGCTAGCATGAAAAAACATAGTTAAGGTTTAAGCAGAATAGAAAAACAAATTGAAAGAATTTTTAAATTGTGTTTATTGATTTCAACAACAGGAAAATTAATTTCCTAGAGTAGAAATCTAAACACTTTGTTAAAACCAAGGGATCTACTTTATTCCAGTATAAGAATGGAATATTATCAGTTTAAATCTCAACAAATTCATTGCCGAGGTCCAGCCGAGGCACGAGGGAGCAAGACTGAAGGTGGTCAAGGGCGTCGGCGAGAAAAGATGAGTCGCACACCAAGTTGAGTGAGAATCCACGTATATCTTTTCTATTCTTCTTATTCTACTTATTCTACTTATTCTTCTTATTCTACTTATTCTTCTTATTCTTCTTATTCTACCTCAATGTAGGATAGCTCAGTTTTTATATACTATTCTTTGGGCAGGCTTGTAAGCATTCCTTCTTTAGTTATGTAAAGTTTACGTAAGCATTCTTTCTATAGCTAAGCAAGGTTGTAGGCATAACACAGACTTTAGATAAGCACTTTTAGTCCCAGGATGTTAACTTTTAACTTATGGCTAGAAGTTCC